>VUQH01038227.1:15127-49087 GCA_015106775.1 Etroplus canarensis | reverse complement strand
CAGCCCTACCCCCACCACCTTACTGGCCTTACGGATCAGTTTGTTGAGTCTGTTGGTGTCTGCTACTCTCAGTCTGCTGCCCCAGCACACTGCAGCATGGAGGATGGCACTGGCTACTACAGACTCATAAAACATCCTGAGCATCGTCCAGCAGATACTGAAGGACCTGAGTCGTCTCAGAAGATAGAGATGGCTCTGACCCTTTTTATAGACGGCATCTGTATGTTTGATGACGTTCAGTTTATTGTCCATGTGGACACCGAGGTATTTGTAATCCTCTACCATTTCCACACAGACCCCATGGATGGAAACAGGGGTCACAGGTGTTTTGGTCCTTCTCATGTCCACGATCGGTTCCTTGTCACATTTAGTTGCAGATGGTTCCCTTCGCACCATGTGACAAAGTTGCTCACTACAGTCCTGTACTCTTCCTCATCACCCTCATTTAAACACCTAACTACTGCAGAATTGTCTTCTGTCTTCTGAAGGTGGCAGGTCTTTGTGGAGTAGCTAAAGTCTGTGGTGTAGAGGGTGAAGAGAAAGGGAGCGAGAACAGCCCCCTGTGGAGCTCCGGTGTTGCTGAACACACTTTCTGACACATAGTTCTGCGGAAGAACATACTGTGGTCTACCAGTCAGGTAGTCAGTGACCACAAGGAAGGCATCCACCCCATCATTGTCAGTTTCTCACCTAGTAGGGCCAGCCTGATGGTGTTGAATGCACTTGAGAAGTCAAAGAACATGATCCTCACAGTGCTCAGTGGCTTTTCTAGGTGTGTGTAGACACGGTTGATTAGGTAGATGATGGCATCATCAGCTCCCATTTGCGGCAGGAGGGAGACAAGCACAGGTGCCAACAATCAAGGGCAGGAAGCAAAACTGAACAGAATACACAAGACAGAACTAGCTACAAAAGTAAAATAGGAAACAAAAAAAACTTCACTGAGAACATAGACACAAGAGCATGCTTGACAAAAAACAAAAACACAGGCAAGGCTAAACTAAGAATAACACATGCAAAGGAAGCACTAACAGAATATAAAAACTAAGAATCTCATAACTAAGAAATGCAAAAAAAAGAGGCATTTAATTCCTATGTTACAATAATCTGATCTACATTCCTTACTCTATACAAGATGGTCTGCCCCGACTTTATTTCTACATTGAAACAATGTCAACATCTGACAGTCTACAACTCAGTTTTTGCAGTCGTACTGTGACCAGTTTTGACCTGGTAAGCGTTTCAACTGTATTTGCTGGGTATTAGCTGACAAATATTAAGGCCTTCTAAAAAAGTTTGTGCTTTTGTGTTTGTTTTGGTGAGTGAAATTGCAGCATTTTTGTAGCTTTGCTGTGGCGACTCCATGGGGATAATACAAAGGAGCACCTGAAGTTACCTGAAGTTAGTTAAGTACTCTAGAATTAGTTTGTGGATGCAGCTTGGTAACCAGTTTTGCTAGATGTAAATGATAGTTGTAATGTGGTCACTTCTGGTTCCATATGGTCAAGATAGTGACATACATTATACCTTATGGGTGACGTGGATACTTCCATCTTTTATAGATAGACTATGTTTATAGCATATTAGAATTTCCTGGGTGATGACACCAGTCCACATTTTCATGCAGTGCTTCTTGTGATGACAGTCTTGCTCTTTTATATTATACATCATTATCTGATCATTGTAATTAGAAAAATGTTGATTAGGGTGTACCGTTTCTGTGCAGCAAATAAATTGAACAGTAAATTGAGGGTTTAGTTAACTTTCCCTCATGCATACACCAATAAAATAAGGGTAAAAAAAAATAACCTAAACTATTATTTATACATCAGACTACACTGGGGAAAACCAGGGAAAAGAGAGGAGATGAAGAGGAAAGAGGTAGTAGGAAAACTGTGAGACTACACAAGGAAGGAGACTGATGCAGAATACTGAGCAAGACAAAAGCAGAATGAAACACTCTGGCCTAATGAAAAGGAATGAAGGTACACACATCAAACATGCAATAAAAATGTCATCCAAAGCAGTGTGTGGTTTTGTGTGAGTGTGTTTTGACGCGTGGAAAGCTGCGAGCGCACGATTAAGGAGAAGATTAAGGAGACTTTATTCTCCTCTTAATGACCAGCAGTGAAAAAATGGCTTGGCTTTAAATCACAGTGGCATAAAGAGGTTTTACTACCATATCACTTTTAACACTTAGACAGGCAGTGTATCTCTCCCACTCTGACTTTTGCACTCTCATTCATCCCCTTCTTCTCCCAATCAGCAGTTCAATAGAAGCTTAATGAATGACCTAGCCTCTGTTATGTAGAATTAAAGTGTGGTTTTAGTCTGCTGCCATGGATTAAAACAGAAGAGCTAAACCTGAATGAAAATGCTCCCTTGGCCTTGCTCTGTGTTCTATACCACAATGTGATTTAAATTAAAAACAAAACAAAGCAAATGTTTTTTCAGCTGAAATCCTTTCACTTATTTTCGCTCTGTCCTCAGTCAGTATATCTGAATTAAGTCTGAAGCAGTGAAAGCTTCACCATCATATAACCTACGCCACAGTGTGCAGTATTGTGTGTGGGTTTTGCTCCATTGAGCTGCTTGTGGCATTTGACGTACAGCATTTGTAAACAAGTTTTTTTTTAATTAAAGTGAATAACAATTTCTATATAAGCCTGTTGCAAATTCACATACCTTGTAAACCCTATTTTCTGGACTCAAGACAATTGCATGTAATAATGGCAATTACTAAATAGCAAATTCAACAAATATTAATTTTCACCTTTCTTGTTGTGAATTCCACTTACACTATACGGACAACAGTATTGGGTCACCTACACATTATACCTACAAGAGTTTTTTGACATCCCATTCTAAATCCATGGCATTAATATGGAGTTGGTCACCCCCTTTGCAGCTATAACAGCTTCTACTCTTCTGGGATAGATTTGTGTGTTTTGGGGAATTTTTGCTCATTCATTCAGGAAAACGTTTGTGAGGTCAGACACTAGTGTCGGACGAGCAAGTCTGGCTCACACTCTTAGTTCAAGTTTATCTCAAAGGTGTTTGATGGGGTTGAGGTCAGGGCTCTGTGTGGGCCACTCAAGTTTTTCCACACCAGTTTCCTCCATCCACACCTTTATGGACCTCGCTTTGTGTGCTGGAGCATGCTGAAACAGAAAAAAGGCCTTCTCCAAACTGTTACCACAAAGTTGGAAGTGCAGATTTCTCCAAAATGTTTTAGTTGAAGTATTAATAGTTCCCTTCACTGAAACAAAGGCAACCCCAGAAAACAACCCCAAACATTTTCTGACTTCCAGCAAACAGTTTGCACAGTACAGTCAAATAGGTATATAACATTCCTCAGACTGCCAGAGAAGTGTGATTCATCGCTCCACAGAACACACTCCAGAGTCCAGTGGCTGTGTGCTAACACGCTCTGTAACTTTACATGTTCTGCCACTTCATGGCTGAGTTGCTGTGGTTCCTGGATGCTTTCACTTTGCAATAATGCCACTTACAGTTGAAATATCTAGGAAGGAAGAAATTTCACAAACAGATTTTTTGCAACGATGATAATGGTGGCATCCTATTATAATACCACACATGAATTTTATTGAGCTCATTAGAAGGATCCATTCTTTCACAAATGTTTGTAAAGGCAGACTGCATGGCTACGTGCTTGATTTTATACACCTGTGGCAATGGGACTGAATCAGAATAAATGTACCTTTGGCTGCTCCCTTGTATTCTCCCCAAGGGGTCGCCACAGCAGATTAATCCACATTGGTAATTTGGCAGAGGTATTATGACGGATGCCCTTCCTGACACAACCCTCCATGGTGAGAGAGCCTTGTGTCCCCACCTGGAATCAGAATCAGAATCCTTTATTAATCAGTTCATTCATTCATTTATCTTTTTCCGCTTATGTAATTCAGGGTCACGGGGGATGGTGCTGGAGCCTATCCCAGCTGTCATAGGGCGAAAGGTGGGGTACACCCTGGTCTGTCACAGAGCCAACACAGAGAAGCAGCAAACCATTCACACTCGCATTCACACCTAAGGTCAATTTAGAGTCACCAATTAACCTAACCCCCTGGCTGGCTGCTGGATTGTAAACCTCTCACCGTGAGACAACAGTACTAACCACTGCACCACTGTGCTGCCTCAGCAGTTTCCCCCCATTCCTTTATTAATCCCAAGGGGGGAGATTGCTTAATCAAACACCTGAGTTTAGTGGTTAAAAGGCACTGCCCAATTCTTTTGTCCATACATTGTATTTAAGTACAATTACTAACATTCGGCATTAGTTCTGAATGCAGAATCAGCATGTTAGGTTGTCATTGCATCTGGAATTCGCTGAGAGCAAACTATAATGTAGACAGTTGGCTAGAACATTTCACCTACACACCCACAACCCCAGCAGTTTTCAGCCAGTTTTGGGTATTGCGCTATTCACTGCCATCCTAAGGTCGGAGTTTCAGATTTTTCTAAATGTACTGCTCTTTCTCAGTGTAACCCTCAGAGGGTTCCGGTGGTAATCCTAGTGAAGCCAGGCCAGCTTTAGACCGTATCATGTGTTGGTATCATTACTCCCTCTGTCTAATCTTTATATACTGTCTGCATCAGTGAGGCAGTAACGCTTTAACAAGCCAAACATAAAGAACGACACTCATAAGAGTAATAAAACATTATGTGGACGACTTGGTTTTGGTCTTTTAAACCTGATAATTGACTATACATTACAGCTCAGTAATAACATGCCAAACTGTAATGTAAAGTCTTACTGCGTTTTCCTTCTTTCTTTTTAATTCATCTGTTCAACTAATGGATGGAGAGAGCTGTGGTTATTGTGTCAAGTGTTCATTGAATTTCTCAGTGACTCTCTTATTAAGATTTGTCGATTGCAAAACCCAGATTTTTTTTTTCTTTTCTTGGAAATCATCATTTTTTGCTCATAGCCAATTCTATTAGAAAGTCTGGAGTGAGCTGCAGCATAAACATAACCTGTTTTAAATAGGACATTATAAAATAGAGTGGTTTAAAGTACAAGATGTGTAGGGAAAATATAGCTTGACGTGGGTGGCGTTTAAATTTAGTCAGCCTGGATAAAACCGTAGATTTCAGCCTTAAAGCCAAGAATCAGTGGTTTCCTCACTGACATTGTAGAGTGCTGATATAAAATGATATAAGGCTAATTCAATGATAAGGACTCACTTTGTTCCTGATACAGCTTGGGTAAGGTAATTGGATTTAATAGCCTTTCAGCCCTTTTTATTGAATATCCATATCTCAGTGAAATTACCCTTCTTTCTTAAGCTTTCTGTCTCTGACTTTTTCTTTTTTACTCTCACAATCTAATTTGTTATAACCTCTCTGTCAGAGCTGCAGTGTTTTTGCACCAGTGGCCAGACTAAATCAAACAGAACTGTATGTGGGTGGGATGTGCATTTGTTTCATATTGCTTCTTTCCTCACACTACATATCAGTGGTGTGGTGTGATGTATTGATCACAAGATGCCCCAGCTGAGATATAAACACAGGCAGAAGTCAATATACTGCCCTGTTGTATCAGTCAAGATGACTTTTTAGTAAGCATACCTCCAGCTCTGTTGACACAATTCCTCCCCTCTCCTATTCTCTAGTGTTTCAGCTACGTGCTGTTTACAACAACTGCTGGAAGTGTTATCATAAAACTTGATATGTTTTTTATCTGTATGTGATTAGGCATCCATCCATCCATCCGTCCCTCCATCTTCACTTATCCAATTCAGGGTCGTGGGGCTGCTGCAGACAGGCAACCATTCACACTCACATTTGCTCCTATAGCCAATTTAGAATGGCCAGTTAACCTAACATGCATGTCTTTGGACTGTGGGAGGAAGTTGGAGTATTCGGAGAGAACCCACGCAGGCACAGGGAGAACATGCAAACTCCACACAGAAAGCCCCAGTCAGCCAGTGGGTTTGAACCCGGGTACTTCTTACTCTAAGATTACATTGTCATTCACTTGCTTATTTGAAGTCAAATACCTGAACCACCCAAATACCCAATGGATTTTGGTGTCTGAGTCTAGATCACGTCGTTAGAGGAGGAGGGTCATTTTCAGTTTGGTAGTAAGCTCTGCTTCAGAGTACACCTGTGTAGGCCTGTAAAATTGGAAGAAGCACATTTGCTGTCAGTTGAACTGCACCTAAAAGCATCTGTGATAATGGTGCAGAGTAAATATTTTGAGAAAGGATAAAGTCTGGTCAGATCATCAGGATGGCAATCTTGATCTCGAGTCTCGATTTTACTCTGTTGCGGGCATGGATAGCTGGGGACACCACAGCTAAATAGTCATTCCTGTTATTTTTCTTTGAAGTCTACTTGCGCCCCAGACACCTCGACAGAACTCCAACTCTTCTCCTGGTTGTCTGCTGGTTGAAGGATGTGTAATTGCGCCTTCCACTACCCCACTTGCCTCTAAATGCAGTCAGATCTTATGGGGAGGGCATCAGTCTGAACAGAGACATCCAGATTTCCCTCTCCCCAGCCACTTCCTGCAGCTCTTCTGGGGGGGACACTGAGGCGTTCCCAAGTCAGCCTAGAGTGACAGCTCATCTACTGTAGGAGGTGCCAAGATTCTGAAAATTCCTCAGCTGACTCCAATCAGTGTGGAAGAATAGTGGCTTCTCTCCGAGCTCCATCTTTGTATCTTTTGCACATGCTGTGGCCCATTTTACAGTGTTTTCCTGATAACTTACTGATCGCCGCCATGTCATGGTGGAAGAATTTGTGTACCCAAGTGATCCCAGGAGCTATGTTGTTGGGTCAATTTGCCCCTGGAAGTATCTCCCAAGGTAAATTGGTCCTGGATGAGGGTCCAGAACAAAACAAATTCAGAATACCCCTACGAGAGCAAGGGACCAAATTACCCTGCCCAGGACATGGTAATCATGGCCTGTCCATGATCCAGGCCTGGGAGAGGGGCTTTACGTTGAGTGCCTGCTGGCCAGGCCTTAACCTAAAAGAGCTATGTGGGCTGCAGGCCCACTTTCTGCCGACCCACCACCCACAGGAGGAGCTGTAGCACTTTGGTGCACCATTGATTGGCGGAGGCCCTGGCGGTCCGTTGCCAGCTGCCAAAACTGGTTACAGGGACAAAATGCAGACTTTTGTAGGTTTTTGTTATTGCTTACATTGAAAATCAAAGCTACAGGGCGGGTATCTCCACACCTTAGAAAATAGCATGTTAAAATATGATGGTCAGGGTTTCTGACTCAAATGGCAGTATGTGACAAATTGGGAGTGAAAATTTGTTGCATGGGGTAGTACTCAAATTCACGCCGACAAGTTATTTTGACGTGCCAATTTTCCTTAACAGCATGTCTACTGACTGTAGGAGGAAAGCGAAGCATCCAATAGACCCCCTTATCATGTCCCTCACCCCTAACCAGCAGCTTCAGATGCTGTCCAGCACTTCTACCACAGCGCAAGTTAATTAAAAGATACTGACATTTAACCAAATCCTGCGAGAGAAAAAGGTGAAAAGGGAGAGAAAGAAGAACATAGAAAGGGTAACAGAAGCAGAGAGAAGAAGGAGAAATAGAAACTATTTGGAGTCTCTCTGTGTGTGCTTATATTACGTAGTCTTGCTTGTGCACTGCCTGGAAAGCAAGCTAATGGCTCAGAAGAGTCACTGAGGCATCATAAATTTATTTCTCCACACTCGAATTACTTCATGCTGTCATACTCAGGTGCAATCACATGCACACAGAGACTTGCCCATTGATTAATACTTATTTCAGTCCGGTAATATTCACATGCTGTGCCACAAACGTGGTGTAATTCATTACATTACTAACCCTACTCCCTCACTAATTTCCTTGAGGAAATCGGAGTGCTCGAACATTAGGCTGGGCTGTGCCCTGATCATTATAGTGGTCAGAGAGACACTAATGCAACTCTCTAATGAAACTACAGTGAAATTGTCTCTTCCATAATATACATGCCATGTGCACAGTGAGAGATTGATGCCTATATTGATGAAGGATGAGGGGAAAATGTTAACGCCAAAAATAGAGGGTGAATGTAAAGAGGGACATGAAAAAGGCTTTAATCAAAAGGAATTCCTGTGCCATCCCCTCTTTGTTTACCCAGCTTTTTCCGAGATTGCATTATATTCTTTTTTGTCCCTTCTTTTTCAAGCCAAGACTTCCAAGTGGACAGCAAAAGCACAACTGAACCTCTGTGGGTAATTCAGGATAAATAATGCATCACACTTTCGACCAGGCCCTATCCTATCCACCGGGGAAGATCCAGCCCACTGGCAGCTTGACATGTAGGCAAAAAAAAAGAGACAGAATGGATAGATACAGAGAAGGTACATTTTTATTTAGTTGAATTGGCGTAGAGGAAAAGTAATGGGGACAGAGATGGGTACAAAATAGAGGACTTGACAGAGATGGTGACAGATGTCCAACATAAGCAGCAGCGGCAGCCTTTGCAGCAGGATGCAGAGGCTTTGCATTTGAGCGACACATCTTTTAGTAATTCTGTCAGCTGCCAAAATTGGAGATCAGCGAGAGAATTGGCTCATGGCAAAAATGTTTTAGATAAAGAACAAGTTCCTTCATAAAAACTGAGTTGAAAGAAAAAGCTGAGTGTGTTAAGTGACATTGACATTTTGTAAAAAACACTGAGGACATCCAAGACACATCTGTATTCAGAGGGCATAATGAGAACAGCTGCCTGCATGTTTTTCTGTATATGTATTGAAATGACTCATGGAACTCTTCCCAAAGCAGCTGTTATGAGTGTTCCGTGATCTCTCCACTTAAACCAACTAAAACTGCTTCGTTCGTGTTAAAGGAAGGTCATGGTTAAGGGTGGCACCATGTTCTGGACTGTATATAAAAGGTGGGCTTTGCCACTGTGATGTCACAACTTGATTTTGGCATTTTGGCCATCAGCGTCTTTGTTTTCTTTTAAAACAGGTGTGATTAGAAAGGGATGGACTTGGCTTTGAACTTAAGAGTATATTGTTATGCTTTGAGGACTTGAAACTAGCCACTGAGACCACAAACCCACCGGGAAGGTGAGGTGGGGTTTTCGCATTTTTAGCTCATCTGGCCAAAAGACTGATGAACTAACGCCATGGCGAGGTGTTACTCATCTTTTCACCCATTCACAAGTAACAAGATTCACTGCTCCTAGAGTACTGGTCAATGTTTAATCAAAATTGCACGCAATGATCACTTAATGGGTCTTCATGCAAATTGTGCTCAAGGGCAGTGTCAAGGTCATATTTGTCATTTTATTAGAACTTTCCTATCTTCACAAGAATCACTACTCCTCCTACAGTGTTGGTCAAAATGTAATCAGACTTGCACACAATGATCACCTAACGGGTCTTCACCAAAGCTAGCCTCAAGATTAAGATCGCATTCATCAGTTTATGGGGCACTTTTCCATTTTCACAAGAGTTGCTACTCCTAGGATTGATCCTAGTATTGGTCTCTATTGTAATGTTTATTCAGTAAGTGTTTGTGTGTGCACCTTAAATGCTGCCATTAGGTTTATTTATGGCGTAATATTGGCTTACACTTAGGGCCATTGTCCTGGATATGACTGTTTTTCAATCTGTTTGAGTTCTCAATCGATTTCAGTTCTCATTAGTTTGTGCAATACAGCCAACCAGCAACCTGAAAATTCCTCACTTCCTTTCTGTACTTCGCAGATTATAGTAACCTGTGAATTGCAATGGATTGTGAGTTGAATGAGATACTGTGTCACTGACTTTATTGTAACCATAGATCATAGTATCAGACTTTAGTAACCAACCGTTTTGCCAGGGATGATGCAGTGTTTGGACTGTTACCTGATGGCAAGAAGGCTCCCAGTTCAAATCTCAGCTGTATGGAATTTGCATGTTCTCCCTGTCCCTGTGTAGGTTTCCTCCAGGTACTTACTACTTTTCTCCCACAGTACAAAAACAAGCACGCTGGGTAATTTGTGAGTCTGAGGGAGGTCAAATTCTTCACGTATAAACTACTACTATATCCATGCTTTGAGTGGTCAGTAAGACCAGAAAAGCACTACATCAGTGCTAGTCCATTTCCACTTACATCTTTTATATGCGGTCTATGATTTGGCTTCAGGTACCAGAGCAACAATCAAAAGTAATCCTCACTGCAGTTTGACTATCAGTTTATGAGTCTGAATGCTTATCAAACCTCAAAACACTGCATTGTGGTTGAAGAGATAAAGAGTTTTACAGCACAGCAGTCAATTTATTTTAATTTTTTATTGTTGCCATGTAGTTCTCTAAATGTGATGTTTGGTTGTATGTTTGTAATATACAGTGATATTGCTTATCCAGCAATGAATAAGGGCCTTCAGTTTTGTGGTATTGCCATTGTCTACACTCAAATAAGATCAGAAGGATCAACAGAGTCTTTAAGTGTTAAAAAAAAAAACCTTTTTTGTGTTTGAACAAATGGCTGACACAAAGTGGGTTCACATCTAGCCCTAATGACTTTACAAGGCTTGACTGTCTTGAAATGGGCCAAAATGTCCCCGTTCAGTTCAAGCAAAAGCGCAAAAGAGAGAATGCACTTTTTTTATTAAGTGCACTGTCTAAGCTCTTAGTTGTCCAGAAACGTTTGACCAGAAGCAGAAAATGTAGTTTTTTCATTGACTTTGATCTAGTTTTTCAGTCTCATAAGGGATCCTACCAGAGCAGCAATCAGTAATTTAAGCTCCAATGAAAAGGTTAAAGCGTTTCTTTTCCTGGTGACTCCCAGAAGCTGGTGCATACTTTTATTACAATTAGACTTAACTACTATAATACATTACACTCTAGTCTCCCCCCCCGGAAGCGCTTAAAACAATTGCAGAATACTGTGCTGTCATCCCTGCATTTTTCAAGTCCCTGCACTTGCTCCTGAGCCTCTGGGGGAGAGATATTTAAGATCCTAGGAATGAAGTTCTGTTCTCAAACTGGCAATTAAACTGGGCAGATGACTGACCTGTGTGGTGCCCTCAGATCCACACAATCTCTCCTGCTCACTCTAACAAAGATGTTTTTTTCTTTTAAACCCAGAAGAGTAAATTACCTATAACCCCTGAACCCTGCGTATCTCTGTTCAGTTAGAAAGTATTAAAATCCTTCTTGGTTTTTTTTTTGTTTGTTTTTTAATTCTCTGTTGCTTCTGTAGTATATTAACTCGGTGTGATGTACTCATTGGAATTGGAGAGCTAAGTTCTCCCTGTAGAAAAAACAAAATGCCGTGGGTAGTTTGCAACTTGTTGGTGTAAATCCCATTAAAAGATTCTTCTGAATACTGCCGGAATTTTGCCCGCAATGGTTTTGCCTTTTTTGGTTTTTGTGCCAATGTTTCATCTTCGGTACCATTGCTGCGTCACTTTAACCATGATGCCATCATTTTAGTTCTCAAGGCAGCAGTGATTGACAGGTGATGCCGTGTGTCAAGTTGGGTCAAACCATCCTGGTGTAGGGGACACTGGGTTTTTTTTTAAGTTAGTAAATGTAAAATTCATTTTATAAGTAATTTCCCCCCGGGGATTAATAAAGTATTCTGATTCTGATTCTGATTCTGATTTTGTGAACTTTTGAAAACAAAAAGATTTTTGAATTGATTTTGTTTTTTAAAATTATATATATATATATATACACATTTTTAAAAAAAAACTCACATACCCCCTGGAGTGCCTTCAAGTACCCCCAGGGGTACGCCTTCCCCCATTTAAGAACAACTGTCCTAGAGTATCAGTCAGGATTTAATCAAGCTTGCACACACTAATCACATATTGGGACTTGACCCAAATTTTGTTTAAGGTATTAGTTCTCATTTATACGGGTATGTTTCCATTTTCACAAGAATCGCTAGTCGTCCCACAGTACTGGTCACATTTTAGTAAAAATGTTTTTACAGTTTTTACCTAATGGATCTTCACCCAACGTCAAGGTCATATTTGTCATTTGTTATTTATAGGCACTTTACCATTTTGACAAGAATTGCCACTTTTCCTACAGTATTAGTCATATTTTAGTGAAACTTGTACCCAATGACCCCCTAATGGATTTTCAGACAAACTGTGCTCAAAGTCAAGGCCACATATTTCATTTAATGGGCACTTTTGCCCTTTATTTATGGCATGGTGTCTTAATCTAGGTTAGGGACAGTCAAGCACTAGGGCCAATGTCCTGGATATGACTGGTGTTGAACCTCCTTAACAGCCAACCAGTGATGAGAAAACTTCTCTTCCTTTCTCTACTTCACACATTACAGTAACCTGTGAACACAAGAATTTGTGACTTATGAGGAATCATGCTCCAGCTGACAGTCTGGTTTTAGCAGTTAAATTAACTTTTGTGTTTAAAGGGAACCTTTAGTAGAGCTAATCTGGAGTTTTGTTAATGGGATTAACAACAGGGAGATCATCTTCCTGTGCCAGAAGCAGAAAAATAGCCCCAAAAATGGTCACATATGGAAAAGATAGCTTCATTTTAGGATTATGAATGGTTGAGTCATATACAATAAAGGAGCTTTGGAGAGGAGATGAGACGAGGAGGAGGAGATGAGAAGAAAAGTAGAAAGTGTACACCTTTGCTTTTGATCTTGTGTTTTCCTAACAGTTGCAGTGTGTGAGCCAGGGGAGCTCAAGCTTTGGTGCGCTCACTGTGTACAACAACACCAGCATCTGCTCTGATCCCTTATATGACTGTCTTTGGAACAAGCATCTTTAAAGAATAACACTATTGTTTACTGTCAGTCTGAGGACCAGCATGGGGTGAGAAGACATGAATGGGGTCCATAGAGAAGGAGATGATTTGGGGGGAGGAGGAGGAGTAGGAAATGATGAAGAAAGGAACCGCATGGAAAAACAGAACTGTGACTCTGACGAGGAAGAGAGGCACAGAGTGAAGGATCACGAGTAAAGGATACAGGAGCTGCCACAAAAACCAGACACATTTAAGTTTACACTTCACTGTATATTCACATTTCTAAATAAAATCATCCACCACACTCAGGGTATAAAAACTGAAAAAGTGGGTTATATCACAAAACATTTCACTTGCATCTGTGGACACTTTTTTTGACCATGACTATGCTAGTTTAAAAAAGCAAATCTCTCTTAGCCGCTCCAGTGCAATTTTATCTTCAAAGGGGTAATATTTTTAAGTTTTAGATTTATTTTTGTCTTTTCATGATGCCTGTAGAGTGATGATGTTTCAAGATAATAATACTCATCACCGGAAAATTAGAAAAGAGAAGATAGATGTCAGAACTGAGTAAATCTGCATGTCTTTTTAATTTACATTTTTATCAGTATAATCCCTGTATCAGCTACTTATATTCATGATGCCTTGATGACTGATAACACTGTCTCTGCATACTAATAAGAAAGAGGTGTTAAGACAAACAAACATTAGATTATTTTACAAAGGTGGAGAGAAGTGCTGCACGGCCTCAACGGCTAATGTGACAGATGCTCTTCACTATTTTTTTGTGTATAGTACACAATTTATTTGCTTGTTTCTTCCAAGGACTTATTTTTCTTTTTCCTTATATTATTTGAACCCACCCCTGCTGGTATTTATTTCAGGCTGATTATGCATTTGTCAGATCCTGATGAATGCAAAGAGTCAATAAGGGCTGGCTTGTTTTTTGCTCCAAGAATAAGTTTAAAATAGTCAAGTACTTCACCTGAAGACAGTGTCTCACTTCTTTTCTATGATTGTACTTTCATCACATATTGGTTTGAACGATTTCTTGAATTTTGTCTTAGAAATACAGGGTGTTTCAAAAAAAGGACCCAATTTCAATGTGGTATATTTCTTGATAGCAATATGGCACAATTACACAAAGTTACAAATGTTAAGTGGGTTATCAAGTTTTTATTAATAAACTCTATGCCCCACCCTTTTATGTGGTAAGCGTTTGTTTCAGGGGCGGTTCATGGTTGCAGAGATAAAATGATTTCAAAAAGGGGTCCATCATTTCGAAATGTGTGTGTGTGTAAGGTACAAATTGTAGCTTTTTAAGGTCTTGGTCATCATTTGGGATCATATACTGTCTCAGAATATACACTGTATGGACAAACCTATCAGGCCACACCTCTCAATCACTGAATTCAGGTGTTTCATTCAGTCCCATTGCCACAAGTCTGTAAAATCAAGCACCAAACCATCTGTCTTTACAAATATGCTCTGAGAAATGTCCAGCACATTATTACAACCTGGAAGTATAGTGGTGAACCATCATCTTCGAGGAGGAAATGTGGTCAGAAAAACATCTTGAAGGATCGTGATTCGAGATCAACAGTATAACTCACAGCTATGTTTAGCAGTGAAACTAAGAGCGTTTCTACACACGTAATGTGAAGAGAACTGAAGGGATTGGGACTAAACAGCTGTACATCCTTAGGAAAGCCACTTTTCAGTGAGGCTTATCAGAAAAAGGCTTCAGTTTGCTAGGTAACATAAAGATTGGACTTTGGAGGAATGGAAAAAAGTAATGTGGCCTGATGAGTCCAGATTTACCCTGTTCCAGCATAATGGACACATCAGAGTATGAAGAGAGGTAGATGAAGTGATGCATCCATCATGTCTATTGCCTATCGTACAAGCCTGTGGAGTCAGTGTTACGATCTGGAGTTGCTTCAGTTGATCAGGTCTAGGTTTAGCAACATTAGCAGACTCATTCCACCACAATGCACCACAGAACGCTACAGGAAGTCATTCCTACCTGTGGCCATCAATCTTTACAACAACTTGCTATGACACCTGGACTATTTTCTCTTGCCATATCATTAAGCCCAAAAAAATGAGGTCAGCTGACTACCTGAATACACTGAATCCTTGGAATGTGCTGGAGAAGACTTTATGCTGTGGCCGGACTCTCCCATCATCAATACAAGATCTTGGAGAAAAATGAATTATTCTCTGGATGGAAAGAAATTTGAAATTGCATTCTATATCAAAATGATTCCACGCCAAAGGCATGCTGTCATCAAAGCTAAAGGTGGTCCAATGAAATATTGGAGTACATGACTTTTTTTTTCCTCATCTCTTCAGTGTGTTTTACTTAACTGTTCATTTTGAGCTGACTTCAGTGTGTTTACTTAGAGTACAATTTCATTTCTGATGTGCAGTTCCATCACACCTTTGGTCTTAAATTTAATTTCCCATGGCTTCAAAAAGGCTCTGAAAGACCCCATGCATACAGCCATGAAGTGGCTCCATGTTGTCAGTGACTTTTTCAGAAATAACTGCGCACAACAGAGTGGAGACTAACAATGACTAACTTAGTCATTGTTAGTCTTGATTCTGTAAGGGTCATACGGTATGCACCACATTGCAAGGTCATAAATTCTTTCTGCTGATTGTGGCAGCTGCTGGCTGGTCACTATAGAAACAACATCAGCACTAAATTAAGCTGAAGCAGCATGATTTAATAAAAAATAAAATCTCATCATAAATTGCACTGCAAGAAAACTGCAGCCAAACCCCCTCTACAGTGTAGAAAGGGAGTCTGTATGGACTTATTCTGACCCAAAACCTAACACATTTGCGAACTGAAGCCAAGCCCCAGACGTTCTTATAAATCATATTTTATCTGCTGATACTGAACTTGCACTAATATTGTTAACACTTCATAGGACATGACTTCAGACTGTTCCAGAGTTGAAAACCCCAACAAGAAAGGATTTTGTCCTTCAGGGGAGTATTGATTGTGTTCTGGCTTTTAGGCCATGCGACATTCATTTATGCTCATTCAGCTGAGAATGAGTGCTACTCTAGGCAAGGCCTCAGTGCTTTAAAATGAAATCTTTTCTGCCTCTGTACCTCTCTATCATGAGGCAACAGACGAGAGAGGTCTGATAACAGCTAGAAAGCACCTAAGGTGTTTTCACCTGACCTGCCTTTTCAGATGCGAGCAGAAAGAGGAAAGGGGAAGATAAGCAGAGACACTGAAGTCAGCGCACCAGAAAAATACAGCTAAAAGAAGAAATTCAGAGTTTGGATGGAAAATACAGACAGCCGTTTATGTGTGATATCATTATCATCTGATATTACAGTGTCGGTGTTGTTCCCACAACATCAGAATCAACATAGACCCAGGGCCAGTGCTAGGACTTACCAAACCCATGTTCTTGATATCACGACTCTGAATTATGATGGAAGAAGGCTAGACATGGAACCAAGCAAGAAAGGCTTTTTAATATACTGATAGTCAATGAAAACATATAATCATATTTTTTTTTAGAAACTGACACTCCTTAAGCAATTTATCATGTATATGGCACTCAGTTGTGTTCATTAAGTTTAGACGCAATAGTCTGTGTACTCAAACCAGTGGATTTCGTGCTTAAAAGTAAAATGCTAAAAAGTCAGAATGATGCCATTGTTCAGATTTGTTATTGGGTTAGAAAATAAGGATAAGCTTATACCTGAAAATGAATGGGTGATTGGTAACACCTACAGAAACTCAGAGAAAACCTAAGGGAAAAGTTGTCACACTAGATGAACTCCTTGATTAGAAAATGCAGCGCAGCAATGAGTGTTTTGAACCAAATGGCAACACAAAATCAGTACAGATTGCTCTCTGAGAATTACAAATGTATTTCTGTCTTTGTCTCCTCTTCCAGAGCCAGGCCATGCGTATCGTTCGGACAGTCGGCCAGGCATTCGAAGTTTGTCACAAACTCAGCCTGCAGCACACGCAGCAAAATGCAGATGGACAAGAGGACAGCCACAGCGAAAAGAACGGCAGTGTTTCCTCTGTCACAGGTAGACACACATAACAACATGCACACACACTTCGGCATCCCATTCTTTTTGCTGTGCACTACCTATAAATGTTTAGTACCACTGCTGTGCCTTCAAAGATGTTAAAAATCCAGAAGTGTCTTTGCTCATCTATTATCAGTGAAGTGTGCTTACTCCTTGTTCAGTTGTGTACACTGAAATAACTTTGAAGAATGGGGGAGTAGCATTAGACAGAAGAGCTACACAGTGCAAGGTGAATGGTAAGTGTAGGCGCGTTTGGTTATGATTTTAAAAACATTGCCAGTGTGTCTGAAATGAAAAGCAAACCTTGAGAGGAGTCTTTCTGGACCATTTTCATGTGCCAACAAAAAGCACATTGCAGATCGAACTACCCAAGCTTGTGCTACCTCCTGACCAACATAGGCTCATTTGAAAAGGACTGTGACAAAACATTCCTAAATTGAGTGCCCGCACTGTGGATTGATTCAGTCTTTTTCTTTCATATTAGTTGGAGGCTGTCCAGGTGGCTGAGTGAATAAGACTCAAACTTGCAATTTCTCTCCTGTGTAATTTCCCTTCTCCTCGCTCTTTCCCAAGCACCTCCCTCAACTCTACATTCATATAAATGCATAAATTATGTCTGCGATAATTTATGGTTACAGCTGACATGAGCATCATTCAAGGTCAAAACACATTTATGCCTTTTGGCTCCATTTTTTTTTTTTTTTTCCTTTTTGCTGTGCCACCCTCATGGAGCACAAATCTGTCCACCTTTGTCTTTCTCTCAAGGAAATTGTTCTGTCAGTTTCTGCAACACTGTAGAAACCAAACAATTGGCTTATGCTTTTCATTACTCCAAAGAGTGTCTTTTTGTCCACTGTGCTGCTTCGATAACTTACCAAGATGCTAATGCTATCAGTCCATTGTTGTCACCTTCTTCGCTTAATCCAGCATAATATATCCTACCCTAATACACAGCTCAGAGAATTTAAAGGAACGCTGAAAAGACATCAGATCTCAATGGGAAAAAAACCATGCTGGATCTCTATACTGATATGGACTGGGTAATGTGTTTGGAATGAAAGGATGCCTCATTGTCTGTTGTAAATGAAAATTATCAGCCTACAGAGAGCTGAATTCAGACACTGCGAAAATAAAAGTAAAGAAATGATGTGGCAGGCTTGTGCATTTTTGATTGTAGCAACTCAAAATAGTACTCAGTTGTTTCTATGGCCCCCACACGCTTGTATGCATGACTGACAATGTTGCGGCATGGTCCTAATGAGACGACGGATGGTGTCCTTGGGGATCTCCTCCCAGATCTGGGCATCACTGAGCTCCTGGACAGTCTGAGATGCAACCTGGCTGTGTCAGATGGCACGAAACATAATATTATAGATGTGTTCAATCAGATTTAGGTCAGACAAGCGTGGGGGCCAGTCTATGGTATCAATTCCTGGAACTTCCAGGAACTGTTTGCTTTGTCATGCACCAGGAGGAACCCAGGACCCACTGCACCACCGTAGGATGGGTTCAAGGATTTCATTTAAATACCTAATGGCAATCAGTATTCCATTGCCTAGCCTGTAGAGGTCTGTGGTCCATGGATATGCTTCCCCAGACCATCACTAACCCACCACCACCACCAAACTGGTCATGATGTTACAGGCAGCATAATGTTCGCCACGTCTTCTCCAGACCCTTTCACGTCCGTTACGTGCTCAGGGTGAACCTTGTCTCATATGTGAAAAGCACAGGATGCCAGTGGGGGACCTGCCAATTGTGGTATTCAATGGAAAATGCCAGTTGAGCACAGGGCCCACTAGAGGATGTTGGGCCATCAGGCCACCCTCATGAACTCTATTTCTGATTGTTTGGTGTGAATGTCTTGAACCAGTGGCCTGCTGGAGGTTATTTTGTAGGTCCCTGGCTGTGTTCATCCTGTTCCTACTTGCACAGAAGAGCAGGTACCAATTCTGCTCATGGGTTAAGGAACTTCTACAGCTGGTGCTCCTAGACTAACTGCCTGTCTTCTGTCCTCTTCCTGTTAAAAGGGAGAGACCTCTGGCAGAACCAGGCTCAGGGAGGGGCAGCCATCTGTCTCAACCGGTTGGGGGTGAAGGGAGAGAGAAGTGACACACAGACTATGGGAGAGAGAAGATAAAATTTAAGGAGGGAAACAATGTCAGTGGCCTCCACCTGTAAAAACCATTCCTTTTTGGGGGTGGTCTCATAGTTCCCCCTCTAGTGCACCTGTTGTTGATTTCATTAACACCAAAGCAGCTGAAACAGATTAACAACTTCCTCTGTTGCCTAACTGACCAGATCAATATCCCAGAAGTTTTATTGACTTGATGCTGTACTGCGATTAAAAAGTATTCCTTTAATTTTTTGAGCAGAGTATTTGAGGCACAATCAAAAAATTCTATGAAGCTGCTCAAAGAACTCTATTCTATGCATTTGAGCAGCTCGTCAAGGAGGTCTCCTTGTGAACCTCTGGTCCATTTCTTCCTGGAAATAACACCCCATAAGCATCACATCTTCACACGTGCAGTGCATTCCAATAGAGATGCTCCCTTGACGATGCCATGGATCACTGACAGACAAACATGCTCGGCTCTTGTCATCACTGTTGTAACACGTAACCATGACAAGAGCTGGGCAATTCTAGAGTAACTAGGGGCCCTAGCGGGGAGCCTCCTATCAGGCGTCATCACCATTATTTCACAAATAATCTGTCAGTCTAACAGTGTTAATACTTTAACTGCTAGTTCCTACTCAACTCATTCATGTCATGGCTGGCAGACCTGGACACTCTCAGCTACTCTACTAGCTAATTAATGTTAAACATCAAAATAAACAGAATAAATAATGTGATGCTAGTAGAAATTACACTGTTCAAGTGCCTCTCCTCCACGATTAAGGTTGGACAAGCATCATTTAGTTATTTAGCATTATTTTTATTCATTACTTTCTGCTCCACTCACCATTATCTTACTTCTTTCTCTTCTTCTTCTTAGCTTTTCTTCTTTCTTTTATCACTCACAAAAACTCACAAGGCCAAGCGAAACCTCTGGATAAGAGAATGCTTAGTGTTGATAACTAAAGAAATGTTGGAGAAGCTTGTTGCCTTTTGGCTTGTGTTTTTTATTTTTTTCCTCATTTAAACCCTCTGGAGTTGATGGAACGCACTGGCCTGTGCCCCTGCGCATAAAGGCAAGAGTTCGGTCACGTGATGTCTCCAGAGGGTTAACTTAAACCATGATTGCTTTCCATAGCTTAACTAATTACTGCCCTAAGAAAACATAATGCCAAAACTAGAAGTAGTAAAAAATCAATTAGATTTTAAATTCTCTATTCCGGTTGGAGAACATGTGATATTTCTATATATGCCTTAACCTGGTTCTTAATCATCAGTACTTGCGACATGTTTGGGATTCATTATGAATTGGGTTCGTGTAGATTCGTCATCACTCATGCATACATGGCATCAGGGCTTAAGTGCATAGCTTTTCTTATTAAACATCCATGTTCAATAAAAACATATTTTGTTTTTTCAGATATATTTACAAAATGGTGACAGAAGACAAACCACACAAAGTTGGGTTTATAGCCTTTTTGACCATCATCTTTAATGATGATGGTCAGTAGGGGTTATGAAGTTAAGCCAAGTTGTTATAAACTAGGCCAATTCTTCTAGCAATTTGTTGTAGGTTTTGATTTTAGTTTTTGAATAGGAAGGAATAATGAGTCCACGAGAAGCAGCAGCAAACCATTAGCACTTAGTATCGAAAAGCATATTTGCACCCCGTAAGCAAACCAGTAAGGAATAGTATGTTTTAGGCCACACAATTTTTAAAAAAATGGTGTCATCCATTCCATTGTAGAGGTCCTAAAATAAAGCAGAATCTGAAGTCTTGTCACCATATCCCCTGGTGCCCACCAACACCTCCACACTTCACACAGTTATATGTCTTCAGACAGCACTAACAGACTGTACTGTAGCACTCCACATAAACAGATATAGATGTGCACATTCCTTCCTGCATTGTGTCCAATCTGGCAAGAAAGAGAGGACAATGCTGGAGTGAATGTCATGGATGAGTCAACCCAAAGAAACAGCACAACACTGGTGGGCTGAGCTACTTTTATTCGTTGCCTTGTGCCTGGACAGGGTGGGTTGCACTGCAGCCTGGGGACACGTGGCTCTCGGTGTGGTCTGAGAGGACAGGCATGGAGATTCACCATTGTTCCGGTCATTATAGCAGCCAGTGCCGATCGCCCTCCTCACCCTGCTCTGAGAGCGCGGGGCAGGGATGTGTTATCTCCAGAATCCCCTCCAGCCCTCCGGAGACGAGCTTGCTTTCACATGCTGATGAGCCCAAAGATCACCCACGCACTCTAACTGTATATCGCACACACACACACACACACACACACACACATCTTGAAAGAGCCGCACATGCGTACAAAGAGAAGCCTGTGCATATGCACTTACTGTCACGGTGTGTTAAATAACACAAGTGCTGTCACACACAGCCAATGAGCTTATCAGGAGAACTAATTATCATCATGGCAATGCGAGGAGAAAGAAGAGAAAGGGGGGAGATGGTGTGCTAGAGGAAGGCTAGTAGAAGAGGAAGAGAAGATCATATTTCAGGGGAAAATATACTTGGGAGGAGGGCGAGAGGCAGAAGAAAGACCAAACGTAGATTTGAGAAGAGGAGAGGGGATGAAGAACTGGGTTGAACAGCAGGGACTCACAAAGAAAAAAAAGAAACGAAGAAGAGAAAGTGTGCAGCAAGTCATGTTTTGTACTCAAGATGATGTTTTTGTAACATTTCAGAACGAATGTACACAGGACTTCTGCCTAATGGGAACAATATGACCTTATTAACAAACAGTTTTATAAAAGAATGTTTTTTACACCCAGAACTAGCTCTAATAAAGACTGGCACAGTTGAACAGTACTGCCACTGCAGTTCACCTTATCATGTGGTGCTGTATAATAGAGCCACAGGCATGATGTTGCATTCACTGAATGCTAAGTACACTGATCCATAGTCAACAAGATATGCAATAACTTTTGTCACAGATTTGGTAAAGCATAGAAAACAAAAACTGTTTACGTTACAGATTAGAATCAGAGTCAGAATAATCCCAGGGGGGACTGCATTTTGTTACAGATGCTTTGTTATATATAAATCTGAAAGGCAGAAAATAAAGATTAAAATGTATAAACATAAATGTATAAAGTGCAATATGTAACATAAATAACCCCAGAGTTGTGCAAGTACAAGATATGGCGATAGAAATAACAAGTAGGACTGATTTCCTGTGGCGATCTGTGGTGCATTGTGGTGGGATGAGTCTGCTCCTGTGCCTGTCCAGCAAGTCATGGAGAGAGTGTGAAGGATTGTCCAATATTGTCCTTAATTTGGACAGCAAGTCCAAAGTTGAGCTCCACAGCCACAACGTTAATGGCCTTGCAGATCAGGTTGTTGAGTCTGTTGGTGCACATGACAAACAGAGGATGGCACTGACTCATAAAGCATCCTGAGCATTGTCCGGCAGATACTGATGGACCTAAGACATCTCAGAAAAATAGCTACGTCTCTGGCTCTTCTTGTAGATGGCTTCTGTGTGTCTAATGAAGTCCAGTTTATTGTCAATGTGAACACTGAGATATCTCCACACAGAGCCCATGAACGGAAACAGGGGTTGATGGTGTTTGGTCATTCTCGTGTCCACGACCAGATTTTTAGTCTTTGTCACTTTAATAGTGGATGATTGCTGATTGGTGATGCAGGTGCTTGTTAAGATCCCTATTAATTTACTGAACCCATTCAATAGGAAAATAAACGGCTAAAAGAGGATAAAACTCCAGCAACACTTGTAGCAAAAAGAACAACTTTATTATTTGATCGACATGTTTAGGTATGTGTCCTTCATCGGAGTCATCATAAAACATATTACGGACAACAGTTTAATAGCATTAATATTGAGTAAAAACATGCAAAACAACATGCATATCCACCAATAGGCACCAGCAAGGATATAAATTTGATTCAAAATAATCCAGTAATTTAAATGAGGAAAATTTGATTTTTTTTAAAATATTTTTTACAACTTTTGGTCCAGCTCATGAGTCATTTAAGATAATAGCAGCTTTAACCAAAAGTACCAATTTATTGCAAAACAAAACAACAACAGAAATAGCACAATTAACTGTATGAGTATTCTAGTCAAGTATTCTTAGTGTGTCATCAGTTGGATGAGTGATTATGTTAAGTGTATAATGTGTATTGTAAAACCTAAAATAACAAGGCCAAAGCCAACCAAACACGACAAAGTGCTGGGGGGATGCAGAGATGTCTGGCTGTCAAAAGCTCCAGGGACTTGGCCATGGAGGTTCTATCAGGAACCTCCAAAGCAACACAGAGGGAAAAACAGGGGGAATCAAACAGCAGGCCCAGCCAAAGCAGTGGGCCATCACAAATTACATTTTATTAACTTTTTAGAGTGTTTCCTGTTCAGTTTATAAGTCAAAAATGCATGCAATGTTCGCTAGCATAGAAGAACAAGGTTTCCATATATGTTTGTATTCATATAATAATAGATTCATAACTTAGATTTATAGCAAAAGTCCATAAAACTGTAAATTGAGTCAAATTTGGTTTGTCAAATATTAGACATATTAGGAACAATGTAACTACTGAGGTCTCGAAGATGTACATCAGTGCTTTGATTCTTTCTCATATGAACTACTGTCTTACCAGTTGGACCATATTACAATCAATTGAAAGACCCTAAACTAAACACATTTTTAAATGGGAAAACATGTTTAGATTTACAGATATTTTACTTGTATATAAAAATTTAAATGCTCTGGCCCTCCCTTCTTAATGAATTCATTAAACATTAAACAAGCATTTTCTTAGAGGGGATAGTAAAATACCTTTCAGAACAGGGGTTTTCAGTCAGTCTTTTCTTATCATGCAGCACATACCTGGAACACTATACCTTTTTGTAAGATGGCTTAAAGGAATTTTCAAAAACAAACACAAGGTTTATAATATAGCTGAAGCCCAGCCCTCAGACAATCCACTTTCATTGATAACTGGTGTGTATAACATGATGTCTATGGGGAGGTGCATTTGTTTTTTTCACCTCAAGAGTTACAATGTAGCTACAGAATCAAGGAACATAACCTTTTTTACGTCCTTCTCCAAATCTGTAAAACAGTGATGACTGGATAATTAAACATACTGCCATAATCTGAAGTACTGTCACTGTAAGTCTCTGTAATTATGCCTTCATCGTTATGTTTTCAGGTTGTCTACCCACCTGTTACAAATCTTGTTACCAGGGAACTGACTTGTTTGCTGGATCTTTACCAAACGTTATGTGGTTAATACCTATGATGAGTAGAACATCTGATAACATTTATGAGATTGTGGCATCAAAGGTCAAGGTCACATAGAGTCATTAATGAAATTCTTGTTATTGTACTAGTTTACTGGACAGCTGGATCCTAGCTAAAATTTAATGATTAGGGTGGGTAGAAGAACTGATAACTTTATTGAGGTTGTAGGGTCAAAAAGTCAATATCATATGGGATCAGCAATGAAAATATCGTTGCTACCAAAGGAGCTAAGTTGACTTCTGGATCCTTCTTGATACTTGCATTTTTGGTCACTAGAGCACATGCGCCAACCTGCACGCAGTCTGTTGTAGACACTCCATTTATTTCTTTAATTTTCTTAAGTTTTCTTTAACCGCTCAATCCACAACCTCTTTCTTAGGCTTTGCAGATGTGCCGTACAAACGTCCCCTGTAGAGGAGACTCTCGCACTGAAGAGGTTACATTTCCTAAGTCTGTCTTTTTTAACTGTTTGAGCTGCCTTCTCGACAATGCTGGTTGATTGCTGGTTGGTTTTTGCCGTCTTAGTTGCTGTCGGAAAACTGCTTTTTCTTCTGGACGGTGGACCACAGCAGATCGTCTCCATGATGCCCTGCATCATATATTCCAGGAATCAGCTGATTACCAGGAAAAAAAAAAAAAAACACATCATGGATGTAGAGGTGATAAAAAGAAGAGGATGAAGTAAGATGAAGTGAGACAGGGCTTTGGAGAAAAGGAGGTTTAAACCCTGTCTCCTGTCTCTTGTGATGGGGAATTTACTGTCGCTGTGAAATAAGATGGAGGAACTGACAGTGCTGGCCCAAAGTCAAGGGGAGTACAGAGAGTACAGTTTAATGTGTTTCATTGAGACATGGCTACATCGGATTATTCCCAATATCAGTATGACCATCCAAAGGTCTTGTTCGAGCTGACAGAGGTTACAAGAAAAACGGTGGCAGGCTTGCCATTTTTGTCAACAACCACTGTTGTAGCCCTGCTCATATTACCATCACAGAGCATAGCTGAAGCCCGGTCATTGAAGTATGTGCTATTGGACTTTGGCCATATTATTTACCACGTGAGTTTTCGCACACCATCATAGTGACTGTGTACATTCCTCCCTCGGCCAATCAAATTTCTGCAACCAATATCATCCACTCTGCAATAGCCTGGTTCCAGACTGAATACCCAAGTGCGTTCATTGTTATTTTGGGAGACTTTAATCACACCACACTAAATTTTAACCACCTTCACCCAGTATGTAATCTGTCCCACCAGAGGTGAGAGGACAATGGCTCTGCTGCTCTGCTGTATGCAAACGTTAAAGCCTGTGCCCTCCAGCTTTGTGGGATCCTGCATTAAATTTTTCAGATGAGCCTGAATCTAAAAAGGGTCCTTGTGCTGTGGAAGTGGTCATGCCTCATACCTGTGCGTAAAGTCAACAAACTAACTTTGACGTCACACATCATGAAGACGCCTGGAGAGACTTGTCATGGACCGACTCTGGCCTATGGTCAGCCCCCTGGTTCACTGAGAAACCACCATATGTGCTTCTGCAGCACTGTGTGTTAGTGTGATCAGCAACACCGGAGCTGCAGTGACATATTGCACTTTATACATTAAAGTTAATTATTGTATTTCATTATATCAACATCAATTATTTATTTCATTTTATGTCTTTGATATATATTTATATTTGCTATTTTACTGTCTTAACTTTGAATGTTTATGGAACAATTGAACTTTTCTGTATAGTTTTTTACAGTTTATACAGATTAATTGTCTACCTGTCTATATCAGTTTATTTTATACCTACATACATAATAGAACACCTGGACCTTAAGCAAATTCCCCCTGGATTTACTAAAAGATTCTGCTTCTGAAAAGAAGTGGTAACATTTTTGAGGTCCATGCATCTGTGCATCCATCCATCTGGCTATTACAAAATGTACCACTACAAGAGCTCACTTATTTGCTGGATCTTTAATAAAACTTTTGTACGGTCAATACTTATGATGCATGAAACATCTTATATTATTTATTAATTTGTTTTTTAATGTGGCTTTTAATATTGTTTTTAAAATATGTTTAAATATATCGTTCTTGTCTCTTACCTATGCTTAGATGACTTTGCATCTTTAACTTTTCTTTACTGTCTTTAAATGTCATCAACTAGATAGGTACTGCAGATGAAAATCAGCCTGTATGGTTAAATCTGGGATATTTATAAGATGAACTAAAGTGCTCATGTTAATTAATGTGCGTTGTCCTTAAAAAATTAAAAAATAAGAAATAAACTTGTTAATCAGTCAAAGGATCATTAACAGTTACTTGCAATGTGCTTTCAGTTTTCTCCAAATTGCTGTGGGTCCCTTACTCAGTCCACAGTGGAGTCAGTTGGTTGTCAGCTTACCTCACTTCCTTGTAGGAGTCCTCTGTTTCTAGGGCCTCACATCACCGCTGTCTGCAACTGCAAATCACCTATGGTGAAGGCTGCAGCCACCAGAAACCACTGGTTGCCGTTATAATATAGGCTTCTTGGCCCCCTAGTTTGGGCCTAAATCTAGTTCTGGGTGACACTTCATGGAAATCTGCTTCAGAAAAGTTTTTTGAACTTCAACCAGTGCATGATGTTTTTGTGATGTTGATTATGTTTGAATTATTACTGACCAAATTAACCATTATCATGATTTTTTCTGTAATACTTTCATGGCAACACTGACGCAAACGCATATTTTCAAGAGGAAATGTTGCTGAATAGAATCGTTTTCCAAAGCACGTAACAGCTGCTCTCTTCAGTCATTTGTAAACAGCTCATAAAAACCAAGGCCCATGTGTGCACCATTTCTCAATTTGCAGCAGTCTCCCCACAAAGGAACTTAATGCTTTTCTTCTCTCAGTGTAATTAACAGAAACAAATCCATACTGAGAATGCAAGTGGTGTCAGAAAAGAGGTGAAGCCGAACCAGGAAACAAAGACAGCAAGAGGAATTCATGTCGGCAGCAGAGAGCATGGATAAAGGCCAGGCAGCACAGCACTGATAGCTGGGTGGAAATACGGGGATTAAGTGTTGTAATGGAGGAATAGGGTAGTGCTGGCAGCAGGTTATCAACAGCAAGTTTTCTTAAGGGGAGGACAAGAAGTGCTGTGCTCTTGCCAAACTGTTTGAGATGAGGTTTAAGTGGAGGGGGAGGACAGGACTAATAGCTGGGTTTTCAGGAAGAGGAAGTGAACGATGAATGGGAGATGAGGCAATGAGGATAAAGGTGGCAGCGGAAGAGACAGTTGAGAGAGATGATACTACGGCAGGAGCAGCAATAATGATAAACAAGTAGAAAATACAGTTAGGCCCATACGTTTTTTTGCAATTTTACCTCTCTACATCACCAGTGTGGATTTTAAATCAAACAATTAAGATGTGATCACAGTGCAGACTTTCAGCTTTACTTTTGGACGTAGTCCTCCATCTACACAGGCTCAAAAGTAATGAGATAATTCACTGACAACCGGTTTAATTGTAAGGTGGTGCCTATTACCTGGGTATACCATTACAGAGTTCATTTTCAAGTGTTGAACTTGTATTTGGTAGCTGTTCACTGAAAACATTAGTGAAGTCCAAAGAAATGTTGATGCAAATAAAGGATGCCCTTGTTTGACTGAAAACCAAAACAAACCTGTCAGAGAGATAGCAGAACTTAAGGAGTAACCAAAACCACAATCTAGTGCTCGTTTTATGCTTGAACGATTCGTATTTCAGTATTCAGTGGCTTAACAAATGAAAATGGTTCTGAAAGGACTGAACTAAAAATGAGAGAAAAAGCAGCCAATGTCTGAAGAAAAACTTTGAAAGTCCTTCAAAAGTCCTGGAGAGCTATTGCTCAAGACCACTTAAAAATACAAGCAAGTACATCTCCTTGGAAGCAAAACATTAAGAACTGAGGGGTGGCTCAAGATTTTTGCAGAGTACTAGTAGGTTTGCCATTGTCAGTGTCTGCAATGAAAAGACACCTTCATGAATGTAAATGCAAAATGTTTACAAGGTACAAATCACAGGTTTACTCAAGAACAGGAAAGCCAGATTAGATTTTGCCAGAAAATATCTAAAAGAGCCTCCCCAGTTCTGGAAAAAAAAATCTTGTACCAGAATGATAGAAGGCAAAAAGTATAAAGAGGAAAAGGAAACAGCTTGTGGGCTGAAGCATACCACATCATCTGTCCAGCATGGTGGAGGCAATGTTGTGGCATGGGCATGTATGGCTGCCAGTGGAGCCAGGTTTCAGCCAAATGCTGCAAAGCTGCTGAGATGAAGCTTCACAGTGCAGGTTTTTAAAATAATCTAATCAGGTTTCTCTCTTTTCTTCTCTCTCTTCAGTGCACAGCAAAAACCTTTTAATTGGCCTCTCTGATCCAATGCTTATGGAGGGGACTGTATTATTATACTGCAGCTGTGTGCATAATTTTTCTCACATGCTTTTGTGTTTGTCCACCCATGTGTGTGTGTGTTCATGCTCATGCTCACATGTGTGTGTGCAGGCGTGCGTGCTTATCCACCTGTATGTGTGTGTACTTTCCTTGGGTCAGCTCGGGAGCTAAAAGGTGCAGAGAAGACGCCAACCGTTGCTGAGGAGACTGACATTGATGCAGAGGAGGTGAACCTCGCTCCGGCAGCGGAGGAGTTGAACCTCAACAGAGGAGTGACAGACCTGGACGCTACGGTGAAGACACCAGACCTGAACCTCTCAGAAAACAAGGTAAACCAACACTATGTGTGTCATTATTCAGTTTATACCAGTGGCCGGCTGAGGTTCAGTGAACACACCCCTGTTAAAATACCAGCTTTTTCTGATGTTTTAAAATGATTTATCGTCGTCTTATTTTTTTACATCAGAAAAAGCTGGTATTTTAACAGTGTAAACTTTCTATATCCACTCAGCAGCAAATGCAATGGCATTTATATAGTGCTTTCCTAGTCTTACTAACCAAGCAAAATGCTTTAGATGACAGGCCACAGTTACCCACACATTCATGCAGCTCATGCATTCATGCTAAGCACTTTAAGCATGGCATCTCCCTCACATCGATGACCATGTTAGATTCATCTAATTAAACATACACACACTGTGAGAGGAAGCTGGAACACCCAGAGGGTGTCCAAAGTTTACACACACTGTCCACTTTTATTTCCTACAGCCTTTTTTCCATCGATTGTAATCAGAAAGAGCACAGCCAATCAGGAGATTCAAACAAGTTAGCTATACAAATTAAAATAGTCTCAAACATTATATAAAACATTACAGAAGATGGATGGATGGATGCAAGGATGGATGAACCATGTGTTTTTTCATTATTATCTGTGAGTAGGAATATCGTATTCATTCACTGAGTGCAGGAATATACGCTAATGATAAATATTACATTTTGATGAATGTAACCATTTGCCTTGAGTCCGTATTTCTAATTCAATCTGTGACTTTAGCAGTGGTGCATCTCAGGCAAGCAGTAAGATGTAGACTAATTTAAAAGTTGCTTTTAAGTGGATTGTTTTGGATTGTAAGTCATCTTCGCGTTGTATCCTTAGAAGACATGAAACTGATGAATAAAGTTGTTTGTTATGCCTCCACTCAGAGCTGCTAGGTTTTCAGGTTGTTTGTCTCTCTGTTACAAATGTTATTAGCACTACAGGAGCTGACTTGTTTGCTGGATCTTTACCAAACTTTGTGTGGTCAATGCCCATGATAGGTGTAAGATCTGGCAACATTTATGAGATTGCGGGGTTAAAGTTGCACAGTCATTAACAAAATTCTTGTTACAATTGAATGAGCTTACTGGGCAGCTGGATCCTAGCTAAATCTTTTATACTTAATTACTATGATGGGTAGAAGAACATTTTTGACGTCATCGGGTCAAATGTCAAGGTCACGTGGTCGTCAGTAAAGTGTTGTTGCCACCATGGAGGCTGACTTATTAGCTGGGTCACCAAAACTGGACTGGAAAAATGTCTGCTGCACCACTTGGATGGTAGGTTCCGAATTTGTCATAACCAGCATGAAATCATGAATCCATCCTGCCACAGCCTATCTGAGTATTGTTGCAGACCATGTCCATCCCTTTATGACCACAGCGTAGCCATCTTCTGATGGCTGTGTTCATCAGACTATCGCACCATGTCACGAAGCTCAGATCTTCTCAAACTCATTACTTGAACATGACAGCAAGTACTGCAGGTGCTATTATCAGGATAATGCACCATGTCACAAATCTCATATCATCTCAAAACTGGCTTCTTGAACACAACAGTGAGTTCACTGTACTACAATGGCCTACACAGACACCAGATCTCAACCCCTAAGAACGTGGTGAAATGGGAGATTCGCATAAAGTCTACAAATCTATAGCAACCTAATGATGCTATCATGTCAATATGGACCAAAATCTCAGAGGAATGTTTCCAGCACCTTCCTCAGTCTATAACAAAGAATTAAGGCAGTTCTGAGGGTAAAAGGGGTCCAACCTGGCACTAGCAAGGTGTATCTAATGAAGTGGCCTGTGAGCGTACATGCACATATTAACCTTTAGTAAAATCATCTTGATGTACTCTTGCCTGTTTATGTATTGACATTTTAAAAACAGCCCGCACTACATGGTTTCTATTCAGAAGTTGTCAGCAGTATGTTGACAGCTGAGCCTCGAGGCTACCAGTTCATGTGGGTGTGTGGCCTCATAGTGTTAGAGATTTGATACAGCCCAGTCAGATCGTCTGCTCTCTGGCCTGTGGAAACTCATCACTCCCGTCTATCTATAACCAGAGAAATGCTCTCTGGATTGTCGGGAGGTGTGTGAGCCTGGCTGGCAGAGCAGCCTAGTAACTGTTGTTTACTGGATTTACAGTTGCGAGCAGGGGTGTAATTGTGTTTTTGATTGAGGCAGCAGTGGGCGATGGGGTGTAGGGTGATGTTTATTACGCTACTCTTTGGCTCGAGACCTAGGGCTCCGTATCAAGTTGGCAACAGTGGTGCATCGTAATAATTTTATTTTGTTTTTATTATTTATTGCTTCCCATAGCCTACCTTTGCTGAGTGAGGCAGAGCAGTGAGTGGACAAGGATAGTGGAAAAGCCTTGACTGCTCCATTTGTTGCTTTGTATTTTCATTCTTGTGAATCTGTCAACATTTTCAAAAATATGCAAACGAAAACATTCATACCTCCACCCGTTGTAATTACTCATTCAGTCTGTCTGTTTTCTTCTGCTTATTCAATTCAGAGTTGCGGGAGGGCTGGAGCTTATCCTACCTTTGATGGGGCAAGATGCAGAGTACATTCTGGACAGGTCACCAGTCTGTCGCAGGGCTAATTACTAGTTCTGTGTTTTAATCTAGGGAAAGATAATGTTTGGGTTAAATATCAAAGAAGTTAGTGCTGAGTTTAAGCCATAGAGTGCAGATATGCAATAATTGAAGCCACTGTGATGACCTATCGGTTACTCAGTTATTCAAGTTCTGTTATGAAACCTCAACATGAGTATTTTGGTCTTTGCTCTTAATACTTTGTGGCATAGATTCAACAAGATGCTGGAAACATCCCTTGGAGATTTTGGTCCACATTGATATGATAGCATCACACAGCAGCTGTCCCATTCTATCATATTTCAAAGCATGGAGATCTGGTGACTGTTTGAGTACAATTAACTTGTTCTCTTGTTCAAGAAACCAGTTCTAGATGATTTGAGCTTTGTAACATGGCTCATTATCCTGCTGGAAGCAGCCATTGGTGCACTTTGTTCATAAATAAATGGACATGGTCATCAACAATTCTCAGGTAGGCTGTAGCATTTAAATAATTCTCCATTCATATTAAGTAGTCCAAAATATGCCAAGAAACTGTCCCTCACATCTTTACACCATCAGCAGCAGCCTGAACCATTGATGGAAGGCAGGATGGATCCATGCTTTCATGTTGTTTATGCCAGATTCTGACCCTACCATCCAAATGTCCCAGCAGGAATAAAGACTGTTTAGAACAGGCAACGTTTTTCCAGTCTTCTGTTTTCTAATTTTGGTGAGACTGAATTGTCACCTCAGTTTCTTGTTCTTGCTAACAGAAGTGACATCTGTGGAAACTCAACAGACCCATCTATAACCAGAGAAATGCTCTCTCTCTTTCTCTCTCTTCTGCTGCTGTAGCCCATCTGCTTCAAGTTTAAAAGTGCCTTCAGCTGGAAGCCAGTCTTCTCAGACATCTAGCATCAACAAGTCATTTTGGCCTGGAGAACTGCCACTCACTGGATAGTTTCTCAGACCAGCAAAACGCTAGAGATGTTGTGCGAGAAAATCCAAGTAGATTAGCAGTTTGTGAAATACTCAGACCAGCCCATCTGGCTCCAGCAACCATTTCAGTGTTAAATCACCTTTCCTCCCCATTCTGATGCTCAGTTTGAACTTCAGCAGGTAGACTGCTGCTGTCTGGGCAGAATAAAACAATGAACCAATATTCATTAGTGAGTGCTTTTGAGCGAGAGGCTGTGGCCTGAAGAGTTGCCAGTTTTTCTGGACAAAGCTGTGAGATTTGCCAAACTTTTCTGCTACTTAGCAAATTACAGAGTTCCATTATTTATGTCCTTTGAAACCCAGACGGTCACATGATTTGGTTTAAAGTTCTTAAATATGTATTTTTAATTTCTTTTTGGTCTTTTTCACCTTGCTGCTAAAAGTGATAAAATCTCCCTTTGTATTAAAATCCCTGTTGTACTCAACTTAGGGTAACTAGCCTGTTCCTTATGCATTCTCAATTAATGGTAAATAATTAAACAGACAAGCTCTTAGGCAACACTTCAGGCCTACCTTAAGCAAACTTCTCATGAGGACCTGCTATAAATGAGAATGTTCCATCACTTCAGGCTCCCGGCTCACTGAAACATACCTGTTAACAGATTGCACGAAGACATTCCAGACACTAAATCAGAGTTATAAAACCAAGCTATTCAGCTGTTTAACAGTCTTTGGGTCCCATTAATGTTAGTTATGAGACCTTTCATTACAGGCCCTGATTGAAAGCAACACGGCGTGAAATCACTGAAACAACGAGCTCTCAGCAATGACCTCAATTCTGAGGTCACTAGTGGAAATGTGTGTCTGTGTATGTGACAGACCGTCATGTGTTCATATGCTATATGTATTATTTTATACTTTCTCCCCTCCACACATTTCCTCAATGTTACAGTTTGACAGATTAAATGGGAATGTGCAGGGACAAGCGGGGGAAGGCAATAGTGAATAAGATGTATGTGTGTGTGCCTCTCCTGTGCCTTTACGTTAGTACCCATATGTATGCATTTTTTGTCACGCGCGTGTGTGTGTGTGTGTCCGTCCCCGAGCGAAGGGATTTGATTCACTGCAGGGGTTTCTCTGGAAGCTCATGAAAGGGAAAGCAGCCTGTGAGTGTTAAAGTTCATTCTCTTCCTGTCAGCTCCCGTTAGACTGACAAATCCCTCAGCTCCCTGTGTTCAAATGATCCCAGAGGACTCGGAGAGCACACATCAATCCTACCTTGGGCTTTGTGTCCGTGGGGTTGAGTCGGGACGTTTACCTTTACAGGGCTTGCCTCGGGGATCAGAAAGAGTATTACTACAAGACAAAAAGTCCCAGCGTGCAGAAGAAAAGAAGAAAAGATCCGACAGTGCATGAAACAAAATGTCAGACTGATTTGAAAGAAGAAACATCCTTTTTTACACCAGTCTTGTGTTTTGAAGCTGATTTTTTTTTTTTTTTTTTTTTTTTAAAGGGGGTG
>VUQH01038225.1:9065-20176 GCA_015106775.1 Etroplus canarensis | reverse complement strand
CGACCAATCACACTTCTCTCTCTCTCTCTCTCTCTCTCTCTCTCTCTCTCTCTCTCTCTCTCTCTCTCTCTCTCTCTCTTTTCTTTTTTGGCTGACTGCTGTTTCAACTTCTTTAGTCGCCCAAGTGCTTAAAAGCCCCCATGCACTGCATCCACCTCATCTGCGAAATCAGCCTGACCACATGAACTGCTCCACTGAAAGACAGAGAAAGTAAAGAAAAAAGCCCATCCATAAACGAGGATTAGCACAGTAAAGCAAAGGAGCAGATCTGAGGAGGAAAGGGGTTATAGCTGCTTTTCTTAAGTATGAGTTGGTGCAAACCCTAATGACCGACAACAAGTACTCCTTTATAAAAGTAACACAGTTAAGTTTGTACTAAAGCCCCCTATACTGTGAAAATATTATACTTCAGTTTTATGATTAAAGCTTTATTAACAAGGAAACACATGTTTTACCAGTGCAATAAATACAATGACATTTTTGATACAAGCTGGCAAGCTTAGCTTGGAAGAAAACATGAAAAAAGCATTTAGAACTTTGAGAATTACAGTACTTGCAATGCCCTTCTCTACTACTGTTTAAATATACATACAGTCAGTAGGCATTTATGATTGCAGCATCCCTTAGCAATTGCTGTCAGTTGGTGTGTCCTTGAACAAAACATAAACAAGGATTAGCCAGTCAAAGCTCAGAGCTGCACATAAACAAGAGATGGGAGGAAGACAAGGAGGATGAAGTACACATTCAGGTTTTACTTTGGCAAGACAGACAGATGAAATGTCTTCTATCTGATATGCTGCAGTTGTTGTGTCTGTAACCTCAATGACCTCTGTGGATCCCAAAACGTAAGCTGGCTCAGCATTTGTTGTGGACTCTCCAGCTTTTAAATCCACCAGCTGTAGAAGTGCAGTGGACAGTTGTAATTATGGAATATATCAGCTTTGGTTTATTTATTTTTTCTTTCGGTAATCCAGTGTCCAAAATATCAAATTGGCTCTTTCAGCATTTGAATTTTCTTTATTTAGTTTTTAAAAACAATCTTTTCTGGTTTTAATTGTAACATCAAGGGAGCCTTTTTTCTTCTAAATTTAAAGTTAAAATACTGAAAAAAGAATATTTTGCATAACCCCTTTCAATTAAATTGAATTCTATAGTACATTATAGTTTTGCAAACTCTAAAATGATTATAATAATAATAATTTAAAAAAGTTTTGTTAAGCTCTTGAAAAGAGGATGAGTGATCTTGTTTCCTAAAACTCAACTAGACTTGCACTTAATATAGTGCTACCCTGTACTGGTTCATATACTGGTCCATTAACTGCCACTGACCTGAGTGTCTTTGAAGTGGATGAACTGGTGTGCTGACTCTGTGAGTCAGGGATGTGCCTGTTGCTGTAGGTATGTCTAGAGCAGATCAAGTTACCACATTTCATTTTACTGTCCATTTAGCTACTTCACCTACAGCATAGTTCAGAGAAACCAGGGGCAAGCTCACCCTGAACTTTGTCTCAGCTGTGACCATCAGGGGTCAGGGTCAAAGGTCACAAGGACTGCTGTAGGGTCCCGTGTTTTGTAATATATCAATTAGAGGGCAAGAGGAGGGGAGTTACACCCAACTGGAGAGAAACAAGGGAATAGCTGCTCACTTTAGATCTTTATTTATCCTGGTTGACATACAATGTGAGTTGCCTCTGTTTATGACAGAACTTCCATATATTGCAGCAAGCCAGAGCTAGTAGCAACAGTAGAATTTTTTGGCCCTGGAAGAAACAAAATCAAGTAAATAATCTCAAGTTCTGTCTTATAGTCCAAGATTCTAGCTCATGCAAGAACTCTGATCTTCTGTATCTGGCTGGTAACCTCCTCCTTGTTGCTGTTGGGACTCATAGCAGACCTCCACTGAACAACACAGAATGTCACTCTGTATCAACTAAAGATGGATAATGATGTTAACATTTATCTATTTTGTCTTGCTTCCCCTTCCTTCTTGTCTGAAGGACATAGCCATAGCTAAGGAACAAAGTGAAGTAATTCACGGTTCGGCAAGTTAACTCTTATTATGTAATGTCCAGGGACAATGATGCGGAAAAATGTTTATCCCTCGCATTTATTTTGACAGAAACGTGCCAAAGTTGAGTAATATTCTTAGGAATATATTCTACTTACTTGCAAAAGCACATACAGTCATACTGGATTTGATTTTAAACCCTTTCTGTTAGCTAACAGTAGAATGGGCCTGCCTTCACTTACAATTGCTTTAGATTCATCCCAAAATGGATAAAGACATAAAGACCCCAGTTCTCACAGAAATCTACATAAAGAGACCAAATAAGAAGCACACAAAGGCTTGTGTGATTCCCAGCTTATCACATGCTGAACTGATGCTTCGGCAAGACTATTTGATTTATCACTGCAAATCACAGGGTATCCCTTCACCATGACTGTTCAAAATGCAAGAACGTCTAATGAATGTCAATAATCCCTCAACATCTGAAACAGAAGCAACTGAAAATGAACAGGGGACAAAATGGTAACATAAAGAAAAAAAGAAAGCATAAACATGTCAGAGTTCAAAAATAGAATTTAAATCCTTCTAAGGAAGGTTCGACCCAAAAATTTCCCAACTTATCTGCACATTAAAATTGCTGAAGTTACACACAGTGCATCAGAAAGTGACAGCCTCAGTACTTGTTCATACAATAATTGAACAATAAACTGTTCTTCTGTTTTAATACTGAATGGTACACATAATCAGAATATGAATCAGAATACTTTAACAATCCCCAGGGGGGAAATTACTTGAATTACAGGTACTCAATTCAGTATTCACAAATATCAGTCAAAAAATCATTACATATGTCTATATTGCATTTTTACATTATTATAGAAATGATAAGGTACTTATACATGCCTCTATACAAAATTTGAAACTTCGCTTTTACTAGCACAAGTTGCCTATTTTCAGTTATTTTTAGGAAGAATGCAGATCTGTGTATTTTTCGTTATAGCATATGATGCTTCTGCAGTGATGATAGATTGGCATGAAAAAGTTAAATTACTGGTTGCCCTCTCCTGGCAGAGACATTGTTTAACTATAACAGAAAACACACACATACACACAAAGCTGAACCATAGTGGGATGCATTCTTCTCATTACTTTCACGGAAGTCCATTATCATATAAAATCCAGTGTCAGCAAAATCATTAATCACAGCGACAGATCTTGCCTTCACTTTGCTTTTTTATTATGTCAAAGTCTGTTAGCATAGCTTTTTTTACATGTCATCACATCATTTTTATGCTTCTGTTTAAAGTCAGGCTCTTACACCTGTGATTAAAGTGAAGTGAAATTTCAAGTTTAGCTCTACCTCTCTATATTTAGCCCTGCTCATTTCTGCAGACATTTCCCTGTTATTGTTAGGCTTATAAAGAGCTAGGCATACACTCTGATGAATGACGTGATTGCAAAGAAAGCATGATGGGGAAGACTAAACACCAATGGAGTTTCTCCCCTCAGTTTTTATTACACTTGATCTCTTGCTTTCTTCCTTTTCTTTTTTTTTTTTCATCTCTTTCTTTTATTTTCTCTAGTTTTGTCTCCCTGTCCTCCTCACTCTCTTGCTCTCTCAGGGGTGTTTCATTAACTTCACTGTGAGATGAAAAGCAAGTGGCTATCCTTCAGCCTGAGAGCTCCTTGAACATCAGACATTTATACATATGCTTTACACCCACATACCCCCACACACACAGTCAGACAAATCATGTAATGGAGAACCAGCACTTTCTTAGCTCATCGTTAATTTCTGTGTTCAGCTGGAGGCACCTGCTGTGTTTGCCTGCTATGAGACTTTAAACACTTCACATGTGCTTTATGTGAATATGTGTGTGGGTTTATATTTCCATTAATGGTCGTGTGTGAAAGGAGTAATAATTTAGTTTCCAGTTACCAAGAAATTCTTTTCTTGTATATCTCTAGGTGTCTGAACAAAATGCTACTCATTTAGGCACATTCTGAATTTCACCATGAGAAATACATAGACAAAAGCATCCATTTACAAATTTTGCCCATTTGTTCTAATGACTGCCATTTCAGCCACTATGAGCCCGCTATTTCAGGTGTTTGTCCATTCATCATCACTCCGATTCAGTGTTGATTTGCCGGGACAGCAATACCAAAGCACATGATCAATGAATCTACCCGCTGTGTTGAATTCAAAAGGAATGACCCCGCTTTCTTTTTCTCCTCTCCTCTCTCTTTGCTTTCTCCCAGTGGAGGGAAAATGTAAGATAGACACAAACGTTCCTGGTATACACTCTCATCTGTCTATACGTCGTAGCTCCTTTTGTTTCATAGTGGATTCAGCACGTTTCTTTTAGTAGAAGTAGTACTGTGATGCAAATAACCAAGACTGCAGCTTGAAAGTCCTCACTTTTAGAGATAAACATTGTAGTATAAGGGTGAAAAAAACACTATGAGATTTTGTTAATATTTAACATTAATTAATCAGCTTCACACAAATTTAGAAAGATTGAGATGGGAACTCACATGTGATGGTTTTTCTCAGAGATATTTTCACAGCATCCTAATCTAGAAAATTTGGCTCAACTAGCAAGTTTACTTTTAATTAATTTGAGCAATTTACAAGAGATCTGGTAGTGTGATTTTTCACCCTTAAGTGTTTATTAGATGCTTAGTATTCAGCAAGAGTGTTTCTGGATCTAAATAATTCATCCCTAAATGCTTACAGGGTGGAGATAACTTTATTTTTTCTCTGCTATCTTCCCCTCCTTTCCTCTTATTCCTCCTTCTCTGGCTGCAAAATCCCATTTTCCTTTTTCTCTGTCTTTAACTTACTCCCAATCTTTTTGCTCCTTTTGCTTCTCTTTTGACCCCAAACTTCACAATCCACTTTTTCTCTTTTAATCCAATATCGTTCCACTTTCTTTTTCATCACTAAAAAAAATCTCTCTCTAACTATGCTTCTTCCACCTTTCCTGTCTTTGCATCCATTCCTCATCACTCAATCCTGAACTCTGCCCCTTTCCCCCTTTTCTGTATTGGTTTTTTGTCTCTCTTCACTGTTGCTCTTTCTTGCCTTCCTCTGTTCCTCCCTTCGACCTTTCCTTGTCTGTATCTTTTCCAGTGGGAGGAGATCAGTGGGGTGGATGAGCACTACACTCCCATCAGGACCTTCCAGGTCTGCAATGTGATGGAGTACAGCCAGAACAACTGGCTTCGGACCAACTGGATCCCTCGCCAATCTGCTCAGAAGATCTATGTGGAGCTGAAGTTCACACTGAGGGATTGCAACTCAATCCCGTTGGTCCTCGGCACCTGCAAGGAGACATTCAACCTCCTCTACCTGGAGGCAGATGATGACAAGGGCAGCCACTTCCAAGAGCATCAGTTCTCCAAAATTGATACAATTGCTGCTGATGAGAGTTTTACCCAAACGGACCTTGGAGATCGCATTCTGAAACTCAATACTGAGGTACGCGAGGTGGGTCGCATGACCAAGAAGGGTTTCTACCTCGCATTCCAAGATGTGGGCGCCTGTGTAGCTTTAGTTTCAGTAAGGGTTTACTTTAAGAAGTGCCCATACACTGTGAGGAATCTCGCCTCCTTCCCTGATACAGTGCCCATGGACTCCAAGTCATTGGTGGAGGTCAAAGGCTCATGCGTCAACCACTCCAAGGAGGAGGAGCCACCTCGAATGTTCTGTAGCACAGATGGGGAGTGGCTTGTGCCTATTGGAAAGTGTCTATGTAACCCAGGATACGAGGAGCGAAGCAACACCTGCCAAAGTAAGAAACATGTTCTTTCTGTCATGTACTTTACAGGGTACCCTTGAACATGTCTTGCCATCCACTGATTCTGCATGCTATTTACTTTTTTGTTTGTATGTATCATGTCTCTCCTATATGTGCCCCTTCTTTTGAACCCCAGGTTGAAACTTATTTGAAAAGAATCAACGCTGAAAAAGTGAACAGTTTGATATAAAGACTCTCACACTTCATATCTGTCAGCCCTGAAACTTTTATGTCATATACATTCTTTGTGTGGATGTGTGTATATTTGTATGCGTATGCATTCTGTATGTGAGCTCTTCAAATGAACCCAAGAATCCCAGGGTGTTGGTGGATTGGTCTGTAGTTATAAATGCATATTCCCATGCATGTGAGTGGTTTGTTTTCCAGGTCCTTGAGCGACAGGGAGCAGCACGTAGAGGTTCAAGAGTAATCTTCTCTGTGGCACATCATTAGCCATGGGAAGATCTTAACCAGAGAAGAAAAGATGGGGCTGATAACGCAGAAGAAAGGAGTGGGGTGGAGTGGATGGTGACTAATGGGATAGCTGTGGTGATGGTTGTGGGTGTTGGTGAAGGTATGAGTGGGTAGTCATCTGACGTGGTTTCAAAAATATGCGTATCTGCATGCGTAAAATTGCCTTTCATGTTTTTACCATCATGACTGGTCTTCTAGCCTATCATCAGACATGTCTTGATGGGGGCAGTTGTTTTGTTGTGATTGTTGTTGCTCCTGTTATATGGTTATTAAAGTGTAGCTGTCAGATTGATTGCAGTCTTTAAATAATATTTTGGCTGCTGGAGCTAAAGAATTGTGATAGGCCAATAGAGTGACACTGTCAAAAAAAGTAAAATTGACTCCCATTCCAATTTTTTTTTATCCCTTTTGGAATAAAAGGGTTTAACGTCAAAATTGAAATAGCTAAGTATGTTTAAAATTCACGATGTAATCTATTTTAAACATTCCAAACATTTATATTTGGATTTGGGCTTTAAATCTTATAGACATGCACACAGATAAGACACAATTACACCACTTATACAAAATTAAATTTCCTGTGTTTTGCTTCTGTGGCTGCTGTAACAGCTTTCATCAATTACAGTTACAGTACTTCATCAATGTTTCCATGCAAAAAAAAAAAGAAGGAAAAAAGTGTCTGTATAGCAGCATGTCAGTCTGCCCTGTGCAACACTTTTGATATAGTGTTTTCACAGTGTCCTGTATTTTTTGGAGAAAGTGGTGCAGTAATGTAGATATTCATATCTACATATATATTCAGTATATTTTCTGTTTAAATTCCACAGTGCATTTTGATTTGATGTTTTCTTTGACCAAAGCTGTTCACAGTAGCAAAGCTGGTTAAATTACATGATGTTCTATTTCACGTGTTCTCAGTGAGATCTTCACTACTTAAGAAGCCAGACACAGCATCCATTTGAAAGCTGCCACCTCTGCACTGCGGCTGTCCCAGAATGACTTTAAAGTCAAAACAATGTTAAAGATTAAGGAAATCAGTCTTTAGCATCCTAGGTTGTTGTAGCAGGTCCCAAATGGTCCCTTGTTCATCAGTTCTCTCTTTTCCAGAGTCATGCCCAGTGTTAATTAAAGATCAAAGGAAGTCTCCCAGGTCAAGCCCCTGCTGTCAGGGGCAGGGGAAGTGCTTTTTTCTGTTGTGGTGGACTCCGGACCAGCTTGTATCACTGTCAAGATATTAAGAGAAACTTTTTTCCGTGTTTTTTCAAACAAAAGCCTTTATTACAAAATGTACACAAAAATTATAAGCAGATTTTGACCCAGTGTATTCTGCTTCTGAACTCTTTTGTCCCCTGACAACAGATGCTGAACACCTTCAGTAAATTTTACTTTGCAAATCATTTTTTAAAAGTTTTAATTATGAATTAAAGGGGAAAATACTGTTTTGTTCATGTTCAAAATAATACATTTATGTTGTGCTTGCTTGTTGTTGTGCCTTTTTCTCTAAGTTTGAAAGAGTACAATATGTCATTGCAAGAATGGGACATTATTCGGACAAATGGCAGACCCCTGTCCCCCTCCTGTCACCCTCCTTTCACTTCCTGCATCTGTGAATTGTGTGAATGTTTAGATGTATTTGACAATCTCTTATTAGTTTCAGAGTGGTCTAATGGACTCTAATAAGGTCTTATGTTACCATGGAGTGGGACAGCTGCACCAACAGGCCCCCACAACCCCTGCATGCAGCCGTTGGGGGCCCCATCATGCAGCTTGCTCTTCAGGCCTTCTGTGTTAACAGATAGATGGCTGAATGGGGTTAGGTCACCATACAAACAGATAGCAAAGAAAGAAAAAATTGATTTAAAGTCATGTCTAAGGCACAGTTTAACCATTATTCAAATGTCACTGACCTTTAATCAGACGTATATGTGGTCCCAAAACTTTTCTGCGAAAGGAGGACTTTGGTTGATAGTGAAATGGGCTGTAGATGTAAATAGCACTGTGCACTGTATAGAGATATTTTGGTGAGTTGAATTATAACAAAATAAAACTCTTCTATAAGCAAACTCTTCAGATATACCCTGATGACCTGGGAAATAATTCTTCATATTTCTGTCGGAGAAAAATAAACACATGTTGTTAAAATGCTAAAAACACAGACAAACATTCAAGTGATTAAACATGCTGTCTGGCAGCATTGGTGAGGTGGATTTAATGACATAAACTTTTGGACTGAGTGTTGTTGGCTTTGAGTGTTAGCAGCTCTGAGTCATTAAGATGAAGCACCTTTTCTCAATATTAGATGCTTTGTTTTCTTTGACAAGACGCCTTGCTGCAGCTTACATGCCTCTCTGTTCTGTGAGGGTGTTTGTGTGTCTGTCTCTTTTTGAGAGAGAGAGAGGAAGAAAGAGTAAGAGACCAGTTGCCTTTGTTTATACAGACTCCAAAGTGTGTTTAAGGGCTTTAATAGAGTACACTCTAGCATTAAACTGTCATTATCTTTCTGGACCGTGTATGTGTGTGTTTCTGTCTATAGCCAGTAATGTTTGTGAAAGCAAGGATGTTGTTTCAGTGGCGCCTTCAAAAGAACACATGAATTCTGTCTGGCTTAGGAAAACGGAGCTATCTGTGAGCTGCGGTTTTGTGAATGTGTGAATATTGTTTTGTGTGTGACTCAGCCTGCAATACATGTGTCATTACGAATTTTACAATATGCTGTATATATCCCTGTGAATACATGTCTATGGTTTTAATCCATATCAAAGCAGAAAATGTCATCCCTTCCCTGTGAAGTAGAAACTCTGTGAGGAGATATTAAGATTTTAAGGCGTGCAATGTGAATGCACGTGTCAGTCATCGTCGGGATTACTGTATGTATTGTGAGCAGCCTTCAGCCTTTCCACAGAGAATGTGGGGCCAGATCTAATCTCACTAAGTCAGTCTTTCATCTGTCATTAGAACAGACTGGAGCAGGTGAGCTAACTCCTATCTACCATCAGTGTGAAATTCCTGCAACCCTAATTTGATCCTAAAATGGCAAACACATGGCTGTTTGTCAAATGTGTGTGTGTGTGTGTGTGTGTGTGTGTGTGTGTGTGTGTGTGTGTGTTGCAAATGCAAGCAGCTGTTCAGCTATACATTGAGGAGAGACCACGGTTTACATTCTTGCTGGATTTATCAAGACACACAATCCTGAAGCCTTCCAGAAAAGTAAAGCTTATTACAATTACACATACTATAGCATAAATCTGTAAACATAGACACAGTGTCACACATACGCCTTAGCTGTACATGCCTGGATTGTTACCATATATTTGCACAGTAAGAGGAGGGACACAAGCTGTTTTAAAAGGAAATTTCTGTTTTTAAAATAATTTGCTTTTAATGACTGGAGAAATCATCAAATAAAAGTTCTTTTTCCATTTTCCTTCCTTCCTTCCTTCCTTCCTTCCTTCCTGCCTTCCTGCCTTCCTTCCTTCTTCTCCACTCATCACAGTGCCTGATGGGCTTGGCTGTTGGATCAAAGCCTGTCATCCATCTCATGTCAAATGTTTTATATCACACTCCACTCTCTTGCTTAAGTGATTTTGCTGCTGCCCTCATGCACAGATTTGCGTGGCTTTCAAGCAGACATTCTGGACCGACATTATACATCTTTCACTGACATTGTCATGCAATCCTACAAAAACTTGCAAAAGAAATACTCAAGCTTAGCTTAAAATTCCTCAGTAACTACTTTGGCCCTTTAACGCAAAGTCTAGATCAAAAAAATAAATTAAATTGTTTACTGAAATTACATTTTGGTTGTTGTTATTCCCAATCAACTGTCGGGCTATCATGCAGTTCGGATGGACCACACCAGAGCTGAATGCCAACACTGATAGAGTCAAATTTGCAAAGTAGAGAGATAGATTAAAATGTTTGACGTCAGTTTTGCTCTTTTTGTGACAAATGTGCATCTGAGTTTGTTTTGGATTCTACCTGCCCAATAGTGATTACAAATAAATGCAATTTAATGTTTAATACAAAAGATGCTGTGTATATGCTGCACATGCTGTGTATGCTGTATATCGATATCGTTGCAGAACTCTTTTTTCCTGTGCTTTCTTTGCAGTGTCTTTGTATATTTTTCTGCCAGACTCTTGAAGTTGAGTGCTGTGAATTCATGGAGCAGTTGGCTCTCCTCTGGTGCATTGGAAGGACTCTGTTTGTTTGTGTTGGCCATTATATAACTGCCCAACTCTCACAAAACATGTCACTTCTATACACAAATGCACACACACACACACACACACACACATACACATACTGTTGGAAATGCACACATGTGCAGGACCACATTTCTCTAAATTGCAGTTACTATTTCTCAGCCAGGACGAAGCTAAAATTTATTACGGCTTCTTTTTGGTCATCAGATATGTGTTTTTTGCATACTGCATGCGCACAACTGTGTGTTGTACCCCGTGTCCAGTTAATTGAGTGGTCTGGGGCATTATTCATTTTTCCAGCAGCACCCTGCTACATATCATATACTGTACTTGCACACATTCGTAATGGAAGAAGCAGTCTCGTGCAGTATAGCAATTGCCTGTTACTACTGGGCATTTACTTTCTTGATGAAGGGCATTTCCAATCTTTGTTGCTGAAAATGGTGGTCTCTTATGTACTACCACCACACACATTTTAAAATTCAATCCAGGCAATCACATCAGTTAAATCTGTCCTGTGTGTCACTGTGTGTGTTTGTGTGTATGTGTTTGGAAGGGTGAATTGAGCATGATACAGTACATGGCTCTGTTCTAACACTGGTGTTCCATTGCATTGGTCTC
>VUQH01038223.1:5527-18033 GCA_015106775.1 Etroplus canarensis | reverse complement strand
CAACCTTCTCCCTGGTCTTCCTCTTCTCCTCCTGCCTGGCAGCTCCATCCTCAACATCCTTTGCCCAATATGTCCACTATCCCTCTTCTGAACATGCCCAAACCATCTCAGCCTTGCCTCTCTGACTTTGAATAGATAATGAAGTTACCTCAAGGCAGAAAATAGGATATTCTTCAATAGCCAAGTCAGTCACCTGATCTCAGTCCAACAGAGCAGCTTTTCAGTTACTGAAGTCAGAGGCCCACAAACAAGCAGCAACTGAAGGCGACTGCAGTAAAGGTCTGGGAAAACATCTTAAGGAAGGAAACAGCATTTGGTTCTAGACTTCAAGCAGTCATGGAAGGTAAACAATTATTCAAAGTATTAAAAACAATCATAATATTTAAAATTATGTTAGTCTGTACCATTACTTTTGATCCTGTGAAATGGGGGACTGTGCATAAAAATGTCAGTAATTCCTAAGCAGTCAATGCAGTTCTTCTGTCAGACCCCCTGAATTAAAGCTTAAAGTCTGCTCTTCAATCACATTTGAACTGCTTTAATATAAATTCCACTGTGATGGTGTACAGAGGTGAATTTTTTTATTAAAAAAAAGTCTCATTGTTCAAAAATGTATAGACATAATTGTCCTGTCAAGAAACTTTTGACTCAAAAAAATAAAGTTAGGACACCTTTATCCTTTAAATGCTTATAATTTACCTTATTTAATACTTGCAGAGGGCAGCAGCAATAATCCCACTGGTGACAGATTGAGGGATCAAGCTCATTGCAGGTACATGATCCAGTATGTGAGGTACCATGGCTCCAAGGTTACATTTAATAAGCAGTTGTTATTCTTCATTTGTCTTAAGTATAAAACACAACCATTATTCCACTACTTAACAAAAGACATTTACCTTTAATCTCACTCTTTTTCCAAATGCCATTTTCCTCATGGTGCTTACTTGTAGGCTTGGTTGAAAAGCTGGGAAATCTGATTGTGGAGTAGGGTGTGTATTTTCTTTAGCAGCCTTTATTCATGGCCTTTCCTCGCCTATATAGTTTTAACCATGTTTGTTTTCTCCATAGTTAACATTGATTCTACACCTCTGACCCCAAGTTTGTGTTTGCATAGCTACTGATAGAAATGGCCGGGCTTTTTCTACAGCTACTTCTCCTCGCAGTGATTTGAGCTGTGTTTCACAAGGTAAAGGAAAGGATTAAACCTCCACTGAAAAACAGATCTGATGCATCGGATTATTTCAAAAGGCTTTCATAAAGTTCCTTGTTGCCTTCCAGCAAAAACTTCCCGAGCTCTAGTCAAAGTTGAGTTATGAGAGCGCATGCTTTGTGGGGGCGCCTGCACAGAGGGAGAGGGGGCTGTGAACTAAAGAGGGGATAACAAGAACCTCAGGCATGTTATGCTCGTCTGATGGAGCTCCTCTCTTATGGCAGGTGAAAAGAAGTGTCTGTCCACACCATCTGTCAGGGGTGTAGCGCATGCCTGTACACACCCTTCCACAACAACAGAGTTGGTAGTGAAATGACTGCCTTGCAAAGGGAAGTGGGCACTAAATTCAAAGAACAAAACATATTTGTTGAGTATTGAACCACTCACGACTTTACTCAAGACAATGCAGACATTTTACTGAGGCTCATTTGGATTATTTGATAAATTAAAGACAAAATATGTAGTTGTATAACATAACTATACAGCCACAGTCACTAAAGAGAGAAGAGACTATGGGTGGATGTAAACTATACTCTATACTAGTAATCATGCCTACAGGAGCTTTTATGACATGCCATTCTGAATCCATAGGCGTGAATATGGAGTTGGTCCCCCTTTACAGCTATGACAGCTTCCACTCTTCCGTTAAGGCTTTTCGAGTGTGTCTGTGGGAATTTTTGCCCATTCATCTAGAGGAGGATCAGACACTGATCAGAGGGCCTGGCTCACAGTCTCTGTTCTAGTTCATCCCCAAAGGTGTTGGATGGGGTTGAAGTCTGGCCTCTTGGTGGGCCAGTCAAGTTCTTCCACAGCAAACTCATCCAACCATGCTTTAAGCATTAAGATTACGATTTCCCTTCACTAGAACTAAGAAGCCCAGGCCAACCCCAGAAAACCAACCCCATAGCATTATCCCTTCTCCTCCAGACTTTAGAGTTTGTACAGTGCAGTCAGGCAGGTGACATTCTCCTGGCATTTGCCAAGCCCAGAGTCCAGTGGCAGCATGCTTTACATCACTCCATCTAACGCTTGGTGATGTAAAGCTTTCGTGCCTCTGCTGGGCCATGGAAACCCATGCTTTGAAGCACAAGTATTGTGCTGATGTTAATGCCAGTAGAAGTTTGGAACTCTGCAGTTACTGGATCGGCTTGGCGAGCCTGCTCTGTAACTGTGTGCTGTGGTTCCTAAACACTTCCACTTTACAGCAATGTGACTTATGGTTGATGGTGGAATATCTTGGAGGGAAGAAATTTCCCGGTGGCATCCTGTTACAGCACTACACTGGAATTCAGTGAGCTCTTTAAAACAACCCCTTTTTTCACAAATGTTTGTAAAGGCAGACTGCAAGGCTAGGTGCTTCATTTTATACACCTACGCTGAATGAAACACCGGAATTAAATGTTTAAGAGGTGTGGCCCAACACTTTTGCCCATTTAATGTACCAACATACCAGCCATCTGTACAGATAATCCTTCCTGTTTTCTACATCTGTCAACACTAGGTTCTTTTGCCATGGCTGCTCCCGTTCCCAAACCTTAAACAAGAATTTCCTTTTTAACCACATAAACAAGATTCCCTATCCTTAATGAAGTTCTTAATTTAACCAAAGCCACAGTATCTCCAAAACCCTATGCCTTTTTTGTGGCTACATTTAGCTGACTCTTAATTAACCACAGCAACGCCAGTTGAAAATGCTGCTTTAATTTAGAAAAACAGTTTGTGTAAAAGCTTTGTGAATGTTTTGTTCTGTCACAAAATAACTTTATTAAAATGATAATTTTAAGACCAATGCATCAGTATGGTGAGCCCCCTGATCACAGTGCTATTTACCGCTTCATATAGTCATCACATGGCATAAATATCAAAGATAATAACAACAGCTGCTGATGACGGTGGCTATTTCTGTAGTCAAAGTGATAAAAGACAGATATGTAAAAGGGGTCTTTTAACATGACCACTACACAACACCGGATTGTTTCTGAGAAGGTACAATCATGAGAAAAAAAAAGCTTTCACATGACTCTGCAGAAGTATTCTCACTGCTTCCACAGGACTTAAGAGGGTAAGTCGATCAGACGCATGATTAAATGCTCATCAGTCAGTGTGAGCACCTCTATACAAGCGTTAAGTTTTGGCAGTTTGCTGGTTATACATAAATTATTTTTAAAAATTGTGATCTCAGCAAAAAAAAATCGGAGTTGCCTGCAGTGGTAGCGTAGCCTAGCACAGCGCCACTGTCAGTACCAGGAGTGGATGTCCCAGACCAGACCGCGAAATACTCAGAGAAACTGCGAACAACCCAAGAGCTACATCTCAGCCTCTACGGGTCTCAGCGGGCGTGTTAAATGTTGAAGTTCATGAGAGCACAGTTAGAGATAGGCTGAACCGAGTTTGGCTTGCCCAGCACTTTGGTGTCCCCCTCCCGAAGAGGTGGAGGAGGTGAGGGGACTGCCCCATGACCCAGACTCAGATAAATGGCAGAAAATGGATGGATGGATGGATGGATGGATGGCAAATGCAGTGGATCAGCACAAAAATCTCATACCAGTCATGGTTCACTGGAGGACTCGAACATGCAGAATGCAGCCAGCAGTAAAAGTTGTTTCTTTAATTAAGATCACAGAGGTAGAATGGTTCAGAAAATGGAATGTGCAACAATGAGTGATGGTAACGGCAGAGTGGCAGGGTATAGGCAGTCTCCATGGAGCTAACTCTCCTCACCAAGTCCACACTAAGCCAGAGATTTCCAAACAGTCCAATAGTGGTCCACAGGAATCCCAATGAGAGTGGGTCAGGTTAGACTTACAGGTAAGTCTGGGCAGGATGGCAGGGAGGCACGCGGCACTGGGAAGGGCGGCAAGGAAACAAGGTAAGTACATGAAGGAACTCTTAAAAGCTAAAGACTTGGAGCACGAACTGAGGCCTGGATTATTACATGTAGTTAGTTAACAATCCAGTGATGAGTGGAGGAAAACCTCAGTCTTAAATGCTAACAGCATAATGATCTCCACCAGGTGTGCGAGCCAGACTCCGCCCATGCCACACCCATTCTGAAATCAGGCACAACTGGTAACACCCCGCCAACCCAGATAGGGGAGGACAGCTAGAGCTAAAGGGAGAGAAAGATAGAGGTAGGTCAGCAGCTGAAGGCCAGAGGACCATGAAGTTACCAACTGTTGTGGACTGCTGGTGATTTGGATTTGCTTTTCAGCCAAAGGACCTGGCCATGTTGCGGCCATTAAGTTGACCATTAACTCTTTTCTATATCAGAGTATTCTAGAGTCAAACAACTAAAGTTTGGGCCAAATTGTGTCAGCGATCCCAAGCACAGCAGCGAATCTACAACAGAATAGCTGAAAATGAAAAGAACCAAGGTGTTGCAATGGCCCAGTCAAAGTCCAGACCTCAGCCCTGTTTCAGGACTTTCAGAGAGCTGTGTGTAAATGAATGTCTGCAAACCTCAACAAACAGAAGCAATGTTGTAAAGAAGAGGGGGCCAAAATTCTTCCACAATGGCGTGAAAATCGTAGAGAAAACCATTAAAGTTGTTACTGCTAAAGGTGGTTCTAGAAGCTACTTCTTTTTCACATGGCTATATGTGTTATCATTTTTCTAAAGCAGTGTGAGAATGAGGGTCTCACATCTGTCTTCCCCAAAAAAAACAAATCCTTGAAAGCTCAGTTCTTCTTGGTGAAAAATGATGCCTTTGTGCGGCTCAGAACTCAAAATGTGAAGCTGAGAAATACGAGCACAATTTGATGCAACACTAAAAATAACCAAAATGCGTGTGGGTTCGGGTCAGTCTGCTGACTAAACATAAAGAGAGACAGAGAGAGAGGGAGCCTGAAGGGAAGTAACAGAAAGAACTGGCATCACTGGTGGGTTTAAAGTTCGGTCAAAGACACAAACACATTCCCACAACAACTCTGTCCGGCAGTCACATTCACGCGAATAAAGCGACAAAAAATTACTTCACCTTCAATTTGAATTTAGAGTTTTGAAGCTACTATTGAGGATCCTGAATTGTGGTAAACTATAAAAGACATTATCTTAAAGTTTTCCACGGGAGTGCTACCGTAAGGTTTCATGGTTTTATGCCTCAAAGGTAGGTCCAAGCTTATATTCTACTGTAACTAGGTCACACTGAGGTGGAAAGAGGCGATGGATAGTGAGCCTCTGATATTAACAAAAGAGAAAATGTGTGGGCTGTCGGTTGGGAGGCGGGGGGGGGGGCTTTTAAGAGAAGCCTGGTAAGAATCTTTTCATGAGTAAGGGGTAGATACATTTCATGTGAGAAAGATTCCCTACAGAAAAACTGGCTTTTATCCAAACCAAATATTTTTGATACGAGGTGCAATGTACACTTTTACACTGTGTGCAGCTGCTGGTATCCACTTTTCAGCATGAAGTATTAGGTTTATTTTGAGCCTGATTGAGTAATGACTTATATAAGTGTAACCCCAGCGTAAAATCAAGAAATAGGGGGGTCTGTCTGTCAGACTCGATTGCTTAATAATGCTCAAAAACAGTGGTTCTCATGTGGATTCCAGGCTCATGCTAGTAATATAAATTTAACTTATTATGATTATTTCCAGCGAGATATTTTTATTCTTTATGTCCACTTTATTTTAAAAATTTCTCTTGTACTGACCCTTAATGCAGTCCAACTACCTGACAGAAGCGCTTCCGTTAAGACCCCCTCCCTTGAAGCCAACTTTCTTCTGATTGGCTGCCCCTCATTCAAGATTCAAGAAGTTTGTTACCATGTACACAGCAAAAACAAGGGGTTGCACTGAGCATTGAAACTCTTATTTTCACGCAACTGAAATAAGCAAAGGAAAAAATAAGCATAACAAAATAAAGTAAGGCGAGTACTATGTACAAACAGGGTAGAGTGTAAATATGTGCAGTACTGTCACAGGGGTAAGACATTCAGAATGTGCAAATATTGTATGAACATACACCGTCGCATTGTCACGGTTATGTGCTGATACGGCACTTAGATGATATATTGCTCAAGTATGCAAAAGCAGGATCTAGCGTTTATGAGCACTGACTACTAAAACTCACTAAAAACATGCAACCCCCGGTCACTTTATTAGGTACACCTTGCTAGTACCAGGTTGGACCCCCTTTTGCCTTCATAACTCCCTTTAATTATTTGTGGCACAGATTCAACAAGGTCTTGGACACCATTCCGCTGAGATTTTGGTCCTTGTTGACACGATAAATTCAATTATTTGTGCACTCCTAGATGGAAGCAGACATCAGCAGTACTTTTTTTAACTATACTTTATTAATCCTTGCTACCTAATTAGAGCTGCTTAATCCCCCAGGGGGTAAGCTACAGTTGTCGACACATGCAGTGAAGGAGGTCGGCATACAAGGCTTGATGCCTTGCTCAAGGGCACCTCGGCAACGCTCAGGGGGTGACGTCCTTACAGCCTCTGGTCCTCCACACGCGTGGGTCCAGGGCAGGGTCTTGGACTGGTGGCTCTCGGGTGGCCACGGGCCACAGGCGGGTCTCGAGCCGGCTCCTTCCTCAACTGTCCAGCTACTAAATCCGTCCTCCGACGCACTGAGCCATTGCCGTCCCTTTCCTCCCAGAGAGCTGCTGCTCACTGAATATTTTCCCTTGTTCAGACGATTCTCCGTAAACCATCTCTAGATGACCATCTCTACATGCCTCAATGTACTGAGTTGCTGCCTTCTGATCTGACCTAATAAAGTGGCCATGAGTGTATTTTCTTGCTTTTGTTTGAGGGAATGGTTGATTTAAAAAAAAAAAAAAAAAAAAAAATCAGTATGTTTATGGATCAAGGATATGAACGTGGACAGCGCAGACATCGGCAGAAACAAAGCTTACTGTGGGACATCTTTCTCTGATGAAATGAGCATGCTCAGGTGAACTCTGAGCAGCATTTTACTAGTCTGAAGCGACCATATAAGGAAATCCATAAAATCCCCTTCAGATGATCTCAACCACACCCATGAGTAGAGGAAAGCTATGAAAATGAAGCCTTTAGAGTAGTTTGAACCCTGAGTTTTAAAATTGGAGGAATTACATTTACACATGGTGCATATTATTCCACCAAAAAGCAGCAGGGCCACTATAAAATAACTCAAATTTTGTCTTTTCAAGTTTGACATTGTACGTTCGTGCCGGCAGACAAAAACAATACACTTTTAGATTAATGATGTAATATTTGCAATTAATGTATTAAATGAATCAGAACTTCATTTGTTTTAGACGTGCAGTCTGGTGATTTAAGACTACTTTTTTTAGCTCCCTGTAATAATATCACCTCAGGCAAGTCAGAGTCTCAGTTTCACAACAAATACATCCTGTAGGATGTTTTAAAGCACGTTCTGTTAAATCCATAGTGGTCTTCAAGTGTTCTGTGCCCAAAAGTTTCCATGTCTAATGCCTGTGTTGTGTCCATGTACGATGGGGGCTGAACAGCTGGGTAACAAGCTTTTCTGCAGCAGCTGTTCGCCAAGGTGACTCCACAGTCAGTGATAAAAACACCAGGAGCCACTTTATTGGAAGTAGTCCAGTGTCTCTCGACTTTCCTCAGTTCACGCTCCGACCTCTGTAATTTGCGCATCAAGGCTGTTTCTTTTATCCCCCCATTTTTATTTATTACATCATCCGTCTTTCTGTTAAAAAATGTAATATTAATTAGAGCTTGGCTTCGAAACATGTGTGGGTACTACTCATGTAGTACTTTTGAAAAACTAGGGTTAAAAGTGCCTTACAGGGCGCAAACCTAAACCAAGCAAGAAGTACTCAGCTCCATAACAAAGATGACTAATTCACGCTGAGAAGGAAGCATCTGCAAAACGACTTGAGAGACTTTTTTTTTTTACAGCTTGGAGGGGTCACCACTGGTCTTCAACTCCAAGCTCACAGTACAACCAGAAGCCCTTTTTGGTGTTTCTGCGGGCGTAAAGAGTCTCCAGGTAATTTTTGAACAAATGTAATGGGCCACGTACAGATAACATTCTGACTTCATATCCAATAATACGGAGTTGGTCCGTCCTTTGCAGCTATGACAGCTTTCACTCTTCTAGGAAGGCTTTCGAAAGATGTTGAGAGTGTGTCTGTGGGAATTTTTTCTCCATTCATCCAGAAGGGCATTTGTGAGGTCAGACACTGATGTTGGAAACGAAGGTCTGGCTCGCAGTCTCTGTTCTAGTTCACCCCAAAGATGTTAAATTGGGCTGAGGTTGGGACTCTGTGGGGGCCAGTCAAGTTCTTCTACACTAAACTCATCCAACCATGCGTTTTTGGAGCTTGCTTTGTGCACTGTGGCACAATCATGCTGAAACAGAAAAGGGCCCTCCTCGAACTGATCCCACAGAGTTGGAAGTACAGGATTGTCTCAAATTTCTTGGTAAGCTGAGCTATTAAGATTTCACTGGAACTAAAGGGCCTAGACCAGAACTAGAAAGAAAAAATAGCATTATCCATCCTTCACCAAACATTACAGCTGGCTGAATGCAGTCAGGCAGGTAGCGTTCTCCTGGCATTTGGCAAACCCAGACTCATCCGTCAGACTGCCACATTGTGCTTGGTTATGTGTAGGCTTGCATGCAGCTGAAGCTCCCAACGCACAGTTTGTTGCTTGGGAACTCTGCAATTATTGAGTCAACAGAGCATTGGCCACTTTTGCGCACTATGTGCCCCAGCACATGGTAACTGTACGTACTGTGGTTCCTAAACACTTCCACTTTGCAGTACAGCTGATGGTGGAATATCTAGGAGGGAAGAAATTTCACCAGCTGGCTTGTTGCAATGGTGGCGTCTTCAATGATTTAGAGGTCTGGCCCAATACTTTTGTCCATATACATGTATGTGCAATGTCATTATTGGATTTTTACTCCAACCCCTGAGAACTCCAAAGTTAGTTTTAACCCTCAAGTGAGATACATGAGTCTGAAGACAAAGACCAGCGGGTGACAGGACTTCATCACATCCTTGGACAGGTGTCTGAAAACCGTGCATACATGTAAGAGTCATCAGTAAAAGTCAGTATGTAGCTTTTATTATTGTGAACATTTTCTACTCATCAGTGAATGCTGTAAAAAGTTGGAATAATAATGAAAGCAGTATCAGTGCTGATCTCAAGGGGTCAGTTTTTTTTTAATAGCATGCAGCCAAAGCTACTGCAGCAGCATAGTTTTAATAGTTAAAGCAACTGCAAGAAGATGGGGTTTTGCAGCCAGTCGCTGCCTCAGCCATCAGTGACAAGCAAACAAACACTGAGTTGCCGCGTCTGCAATCACATTCAAGCGTCATCATGAGGACGGCAGCTCGCAACGTGTCTTGGCATTCAAACTCCACCAACAGAGTGGCTTGAACGTTTACATTCGTTATACTGACAGACAGTGAACCAGATGTTTCGTGTACTCTGGAAGAGGTCACTGCTAGTGCAGGTAAACTTAGCGCAGGGCAGACTTCAGAGGAAAAATAACACAGCTCATTAGGGAGCGGGGCTGCGCCAAACAGCTGAGAGCCCAGGGTAGCTTATTTCTGTGAATGCTTCTTACCGTTCTAAACATATAATGTTCCATGTCTTTTTTCTTTATCTGAGAAGGACAATCTGTATCTCGTATGCATGTTATAAATGGTTTACACAGATGACAAATTAGAGAAAAAACTAACATAAAGTGTCTTAGTAAGCTGCTGTGCGGCCAGACAGCTGCAGTGTGCCTTGATATTTGAAACTATACAAGCTGGCCACTTGATTAAGTATAGATGTTCAGCTACTAGTAAAACAAGTATCTAATAGTCCAATCACATGGCAGCAACTAAATGCATTTAGGCATGTACATTAGTCTGCAAAAGTCTTGAGTCTTGAAATAAAAATGAAAATGTTGAAAGACCTTCAGAAAGCCCGGAGAACTATTGCTCCGGGCTTTCTGAAAGTCTTTCAACATTTTCATTTTTATTTCAGTCCAGTCCTTGTTAGTTTGTTAAGTCACTTACTGACACATTCAAGCATGAAAAAGGTCCCCTAACACAGAGGATGAACTGGTGTTGTGCCTACGCATAACAGTCAATTTAGCAAAAGCCAATATCTCTGGAAACTTTTTGTTTAAATTCATAATAACTATGTAGAGAGGAGCTCAGGAGAGAGGTATAACAGTGAGTCATCTGTAAAACATGGTGGAGGCTTTGTCATGGTTTGAGGCGACATTTCAGCCAGTGGTGTTTGGGATCTCGTAAAAATTGCATGCAGCCAAGTACCAACAGGTTTTAAACCACCACACAATACCATCTGGAAAGAGGACAACTGGAAATTGCTTCATTTTTTAGCGTGGCAATGATCCCAAACAAACTGCCAGTGCAGTAAAAGCCTACCAGGATAGAAGAACACACAATGGAACACTATCAGTCATGGACTGGCCTCCCCAGTTCCCATTATTGAAGCCCATTCCCATTATTGTGTGAGGTCAACTTGACAGAGAACAGAACAAAAGGCAACCAACATCCAAGGAAGAGCTATGGAATGTCCTTCAAGAAGCCTGGAGAACTATTCCTGAAGACGACTTAAAGAAATGACAGAAAGCTTGGCTAAGAGAGTTCAGGCTGTGTTGAAGAATAAAGGAGCTCAGAACAAATATTGACTTTCAGTCTGGTTAGAATTGTACAAACTCTGTTCTGCTATATGCACTGTATTTCTATTCATATTTGCATGTTTTTCTGTACATTGTTGTATCTATTTCCCATTTTTCTTGCAACATATAAAGAAATGAGGGATTGCTCAAGACATTTGTACTGTACTGTAAACATGGTCAAGACCCTCTGAAGTCCAAACTGAGCATCAGAATGGAGACGAAAGGTGATTTAAGTGACTTTAAATATGGCATGGTTGTTGGTCTGAGTATTTCACAAACTGCTGATCTACTGAGATTTTCCTACACAGCCATCTCTAGGGTTTACAGAGGATGGTCTGAAAGAGAGAAAATATCCAGAGAGCTTCAGTTCTCTGGAAGGAAATGCCTTGTTGATGCCAGAGGTCAGAGGAGACTGGCCAGCAGCTCAAATAACCACCCTACAACCAACAGAAGAACCTCTCTGAACACACGGCACGTTGACCCTTGAAGCAGATGGACTACATCGGATTAAAAATGGAGGACTCTGTATAAAAATGGCTGTAATTCCTCAACAGTTAATGCCGTTCTTTTATCAAACCCCTTGAATTAAAACTGAAAACCTACACTTTAATCCAGAGGTGAGAGTAAAAAAAGTACAAATACTTCATTACTGTACTTAAATAGAGTTTACTTCAGGTTTATTTCATTTGAGGGGAGTTACTGGTTAGTTCATGTCACTGCACATAAAACTGATTTCAACCTAAATGGAGGGAACAACGGATGTAAAAAACTTAAGCGATGAAAAAGGCAAACAACATATAATTTGTACATTTTTAAAGTACTATACTTATTTTTCTGTTACAGCATAAAAGCAAATAGAGCTAGTTTTTTTGTAAATGTACCTTCTGTTGCTCCCTTGGATTATTTCCAAGGGGTCGCCACAGTAGATTCGCCCACATGGGTAATTTGGCAGGAGTTTTACACCGGATGCCCTTCCTGACACAACCTTTTATGGTGAGAGGGGCTTGTGTCTCTGCTTTTTTTCTCTGCTGGTGTTCATACTGGTTGTTAAAGTTGAGTACAATCATTTGAATAACTAATAAAAGTTAAAATAAAGTTTCTACTTCCTTGTATTTATATTATTTTAATATTATATTAAAACCCCAATTCTAGTAAGGTTGGGATGCTGCATAAAATATAAAGACACAATGCAATGATTTGATAATCTCATAAACCAGCATTTTACTCTCAAAAGAACATAGAAAACATATCTAATGTTGAAAGTGAGACATTTTACTATTTCATGAACAATACTAAAAAAATCTGGACAGGTCCATGTTTCCCACTGTGTAGCGTCCCCTCTTCTTTTAACAACAGTCCATAAACATCTGGGAACTGAGGAGACCAGTTGCTGCACCTTTAGGAGAGGAAAGTTGTCACATTCTTGTCTGATATTCCAGTTGCTCAACAGTCCTGGGTCTTCTTTGTGGTATTTTATACTTCATGAAGCACCAAATGTTTTCAGTCAGTGAAAGGTCTGCACTGCAGGCAGGTCAGTCCAGCACCTGGACTCTTCTCCTATGAAGACATGCTGTTGGAATAGCTACAGTATGTGGTTTAGCATTGTCTTGCTGAAATATGCAAGGCCTTCCCTGAAAAACATGGCATCTGGAGGGGGGGGGGGGGCATTTGC
>VUQH01038221.1:0-11153 GCA_015106775.1 Etroplus canarensis | reverse complement strand
TTTGCACATTCCCACAAGCAATGGAACAAAGTTCCTTTCTCAGTCAAACACTTGGTACATACATCTGGAATATTAGCAGACATACCATGGAGCTTGGCAGGTGTTACATACATTCTCATCAACCACTTATATTGAAGTAATTGAAATCTTGTGTTTATTGTTTGTTTTTGTGCTTTTAGACAAGCATCCCTCCAATCTGACTCATCAATATTTTCCTGTATATCCCTTCTCCAGGCATCTAATGCATCTAGTGTTGATTCTGTCAACACTGTCTACTTACTTTTAAATTAAAGTACATATCAGTGAATTAAACCCAGACCCTCTTGTTGTGAGGTCACAGTGCTAACCACTATACTACCGTGCCAGCCAGCTTGGGCCCTTCTGTGTAGACTTTGCATGTCCTCCCTGTGCTTGCATGGGTTCTCTCCGGGTGCTCAGGCTTCTTCCCACAATCCAAAGACATACAAAGAGGTCAGGCTAATTGGCCATTCCAAACTGACCATATGTGGTGAATGTGAATGCTAATGATTGTCTCTCTCTGTGTTGGCCCTGCAATGGACTGGCGACCTGTACAGGGTGTACCCCGCCTTTCACCCTATGGCAGCTGGGATAGGCTCCAGCATCTCCACAACCCTGAATTTGATAAGTTGGAGAAAATGGACGGTATATTTATAGAATATTTTAAAGCATACGTGATTGTATAATGTATTAAAGCTGCTGTAAAAAAAAAATGAAATCATTGTACCGTGTATAATACAGAGCTAAAAGAGGAGAGAATACGAAAAAAGAACCTTTGAATTTCACATTTCACTTCAACCTGGGGTGAGAGTGGAATATTCTGCCAGTGGTGCTCTACCCACAGGAGTCTTCAAACTTGGACAATGTGTAGGAGTCTAAAAGGGCATCAACATATAAAGACATCTGAGAGCTTTTCTGCTTTGGAGTATTTTAATGTTATGGTATTTGTACTTTACTTTAAGGAACTGGATCCTTCTTCCACTGCTTTTTTATATCTAATAACATAAAAGTCTTAAAGATATTCCCAGCAGCTATTACCAACTGACACTGAACTTCATTGCTACTGTTGTTCACTCTATGTTTGAATATGCCCCTACTGTATTATTACTGTATACAGTATGATTCATACTGTACACAATACGTGTCTGGGCAGGTACAAAAACAGGACCATGCAGACTATGAAGATTTGATAGTTATCGGATAATGAAAATAGCCATGACCTTAATGATTTTGTTGAATGGTGTGGAGAGTACCACCTTCAATTAGATAAGACAAAATATATAATTATCAGTTTTAGACACACACAAGAGGTCAGGTCCATTAAAGCTCAGACAGTGGAATGTGTGCATTCTTACAAAGATCTTGGAACAGCTATTGACTTAAAACTGAATTTGCGATAAACTGTGAAGCTGTGTACAAAAATGGCCACCAGCATCAGTCAGGTTTGAGGAACCTTTCTAATGTCCTCATTAACAAAACCATGATGATGTCATTCTTACCGTGCTTAGAGTCCTTTTTCTTGTGGTCATGGTTTGCAACTTTAGTGTGAAGTGGCTGGGATGCGAGTCAGCACCTCAAAGTCTGAGGCCATGGTTTTCCAACAGAAAGAGTTAGATTGCTCCATGTGGGTTGTGTGAGACTTTTTGCCCCAGTGAGGGAGGTCATATATATTGATATTTTCATGGATGACCAGAAAGTTGAGTGTGAGGTTATCAGGCAGCTCAGTGCTTCAACTGCGGCGATGCAACCGTTATAGCGAAGAGAGAGCTGAGCCGGAAGATTTATTAGTCCATCTACATTCCAGTCCTCACTTCTGGGTAGTGACCGAAAGGACAAGGCTGTGGACAGCTGAAATGAGCTCCTGCAGAAGGTTGTGCGGGTTCAGCCTTAGAGCTACGGTGAGGAGATCAGACACTGGAGTAGAGCCGCTGCTCCTTCACATCTGAAAGGAGCTATTTCAGGTAGCTTGGGCATCTGATCAAGATTTCTCCTGGACACCTTCCTTGGAGGTTTTAACAGATTTTTGCAGATTTAAAACCACAAACTTAAATGTATTATAGTTGGATTTTATGTGATAGACCAACACAAAGTAACCAATTACCTTCATAAGTCACCTAACTAGTGAATAAAGTCCACCTGTGTGTAATTTAAGTTCAGTATAAATACAGCTGTTCTGTGAAGGCCTCAGAGGTTTGTTAGAGAACATTAGTGAGCAAACAGCATCATGAAGCCCAAGGAACACACCAGGCAGGTCAGGGATAAAGTTGTGGAGAAGTTTAAAGCAGGGTTAGGTTATTATAAAATATTCCAAACTTTGAACATCTCACAGAGCTCTGTTCAATCCATTATCTGAAAAATGAAAGAGTATGGCACAACAGCAAAGCTACCAAGACATGGCCATCCACCTAAACTGGCAGGCTGGGCAGGGAGAGCATTAATCAGAGAAGCAGCCAAGAGGCCCATGGTAACTCTAGAAGAGCTGCAGAGAGCCACAGCTCAGGTGGGAGAATTTGTCCACAGGACAACTATTAGTCATGTATTCCACAAATCTGGCCTTTATGGAAGAGTGGCAAGAAGAAAGCCATTGTTGAAAAAAGCCATGAGAAGTCCCGTTTGCAGTTTGCAACAAGCCATGTGGGCAACACAGCAAACGTGGAAAAAGCTGCTCTGGTCAGAAGAGCCCAATGTAAAACTCTGTGTGGAGGAAAACTAACACTGCAACTCACCCTGAACACACCACCCCCACTGTGAAGCATGGTGGTGACAGCATCATGCCGTGGGGATGCTCTACTTCAGCAGGGACAGGGAACCTGGGTGGCTTAGGTTGTAGAGTGGGTTGTCTTTCAACAGGAAGTTTGGCGGTTTGATCCCTGACTTCTCCAGTCTATGTGCTGAAGTGTGTGTGCAAGACACAAAACCCCAAATTGCTCCCGATGCATCCGTCAGAGTGTGAATGTGTGCGCGATAGTTAAATGCACTAAAAGCATAGAATAAAGCACTGTATGATTGTGTGTGTGAATTGGTGAATGAGCCTTGTAGTACAAAGTAATTTGAGTGCTCAGTTAGAGTAGATATGTAAGTACCAGTCCAGAGTTGATGGGACGATGGATGGAGCCAAATACAGGTCAATCTGGGAAGGAAACCTGTTAGTCTGCGAAAGACTTGAGACTGAGATGGAGGTTCTCCTTCCAGCAGGACAACAACCCTAAATATACAATCAAAGCTACAATGGAATGGTATAGATCAAAACATATTTATGTGTTAGAATGGTCCAGACCTAAATCCAAATGAGAATCTGTGGCAAGACTTGAAAATTACTGTTCACAGATACTCTCCAATCCAATCTGACTGAGCTTAAGCCATTTTGCAAAGAAGAATGGACAGAAATTTCAGTCTCTAGATTTGCAAATCTGGTAGAGACATACCCCAAAAGACTTGCAACTGTAACTGCAGCAAAAGGTGGTTCTATAAGTATTAATTCAGGTGGGCTGAATACATATGCACATCACACTTTTCAGATTTTTTTTTCTGAAAAATGTTGAAAACTATGAATCATTTTCTTTCCATTTCACAATTAAAGCACATAAAATCCCAATAAAACCCATTTACGTGTGATTGTAACGTGACAAAATGTGGAAAAGTTCAAGGGGTATGAATACTTTGGCAAGGCACTGTAAATCTCATCTGGCCTGAGAGCACCTTGAGATCACCCAGGAATAACTGGAAAGTGTTGCTGTACAAAAGGACATCTGGAATACCCTGCTTAGCCTGCTGCAACAGCGATCCAACTTAAGCAGATAAGAAAATAAATTGATGAACAGATGGTTCGGATACTTGTCCAGAAAGAACACACTCTCAAATTTGAGCGAGAGTTAAATTGTCTAACCATCTGAATCCAGCATCCCTGTACAGTAGACAGTTACAGCAGTTAGCCTTTTTGATTTTACTTGACTGCTTGCACCCTTTACATAGTGAGTTTCAGTATCTTCTGGACAAAATGCAGAACAACACAGTATAAAACCAGCAGCCATGGATGATTCATTACTTATTTGCTTTTATTATACTTAACTGTTGATTATCTACTTCAACCCACATCTACCTATGGGTACAAAAAGAACTGAACCAAACCAGTATTGAAAAAATGCATAAATTCTGATTTAGGCTACATTTACATTGCAGGCAAAAGTGGCCCAAATCTGATTTTTTTGCCCACATGTGACCCATATCTGGTTTTTTTAATGACAGTCTGAACAGCACAGATGTGACTTTTTCAAATCGGATTTAGGCCACTTCCATATGCGGTCTTAAATCAGATACCTATCTAATATTTTTCAAAACGACCTCAGTCTGAACGGTCATGTCGCATTTCATCCCACCTTTACGTCGCTGAAGTGAGACAGACATCATGATTCTGCGCCGGAGGAGGCAAGATGCAACAAGAACAAATGTAAACAATCGACGAAACAAGCATGGCAGACAGTGTTGATGGCGCTAGTCAGTGGAAAGAGAGGAAGGTTTTATGCTTATGCTACGAGTTGCACATCTTCTGCGCATCACTTCACGGCTGTAGACTGTTCACACTGGAGTTTGATGGCGGTTGCATTTAAATCACAATGTGAAGAACCACGCAAAAAAAATCCAAATTGAGCATTGAGATCTGGAGCGTGAACGTAGCCTAACAAATTAAAGGTGTCAGCCACCATTCCCTCATATAACCTTTCTCTTTTAAACATCAAAGAATAGATGATGTATTTAACAAGGAGCGAAATGAGAGTCATGAGAGTGAAATCAGTAAGTTGTGCTAGTCACGCACTGAGGAGCAGGTTAGATTATCATCGCCTACTGGTTCTTCCACCCACACACACACACACACACACACACACACACACACACACACCCTCCAGCCACAAAAAAAGGCTATGAAGTTACTACTTTTTGGAGACTCGAGGGGATTTCCATGATGGCAGTATCATAGCCATTCATCTGCCTATGAAAGATAAAGCTCTCACTAAGATTTTGGGACATTCCAGAAGAGTTCTCTCTGTGCTTCTTTTGCCTGAGGCCAGAGACATGACGACCAGCAACAAGTGGTATCATTGTGAACTTTTTCTCTGATGGCCTTAATTTTTTGTGTTTTCCTTGAACCACACTTTCATGAATTGAGGTGAAACGAGATGAAGCAAAGCCAACTGAATGACTTGGGTGGAAACAACAAGGTTCACTTTAAAACTCTGGGAAATTATTATGTGGACACATCCTCTGCTAGGCTAGGTGTCCCAATTTTTGTGGGACTACACGGCATGTTTATCCTTGTCCCCCCAGCCCTGTCATAAGATGGTGCTTAGAGGACCCAAATTCAGAGAAAAAAAAACAAAAAATAGCCCTTTTTTAGAGTGTATGCAAAGTCCAAGGGGAAAAAATCAAAACTAAATCCAAAAACTGAACTGAGGCACATAAGTAAAGTATGAAAATATGGAAGAAGGGAGATGGATGCTATCAGGGGTCTAAGATATGCACTGAGGGGACTGACTGGGGATAGAACACAGGTGAGCAATGAGTTAAGGGTGCGCTTAATAAACATAGGGGAAGACAATAAGACACACAAAAAAAAAAAGCCAGAGAAAATCAGCTATCAAATTAAAACAACCAAAAGATACATGCTAAACATCAAGACAAGAGGGCTCCCACTAAATCTGACACAGAGGCAAAAAAATTTAAAAAAAATAAAACTGGAACCTAAAGTTCAGTGATATCAGAAGTACTTAGTCACAAAAACAACAAAATCAAAACCAAGATCAAATCACAATATGACAGGAGCTAAAAAGCCAGTCTTTTTCATTTGAAAGTCAACACTGCATGTCAAACACTTTCATCCAATGGCTGTGAAGGAAGCAGGGGAGGCTGTTGTCATGGGTCTAATGTAGGTTTAACATGTCACAGTCTTTTTTTGCTGCTTTTTCGAGCGTGTCTAGGAATTTTTGCCCGTTCATTCAGAAAAGCATTTTTGAGGTCAGGCACCGATGTTCGTCAAGAGGGCCTGGCTCTCAATCTCCATTGTAGTTCATCCCAAAGGTATTCAGTGGGGTTGAGGTCTGAGCTTTGCGCGGGCCAGTCAAATTTTTCCACAGCAACCTCACCCAACCATGCATTTAGGGACCCTGCTTTGTGCGCTAGAGCACAGGAGAGCTGGAACAGAAAGGGGCATTCTCCAAACTGTTCCCCCAGCATATAAGAGACCAATCTCAGTTGGACTGGAAAGGGGAAAACATGAGCATAAGAAGACTATATAACTATTTCTATCTGCCTGTTATGCTCAGAGAGAAGGAGCTGGGAAAGCTGCATTTAGAGAAAATGCAGCCAGAAACCAAACTTGTAAACTGCATAGTTCGTGTGTTTATGTTTTAAACACTTGGGGTGTGATTCTTGCTTTCTAGGCAAGACCCCACTTATGTTATAACCTTTACTGAAAACCAACACCAGCCGCAAAATATTTAATTAAAATGATAGAGAACCCCCTACCAAGCTTCTACTTTCTTTCAAGCAGATTTACTCAAACGCCAAAGGAAAAAGGGACTAATGTTTTAACAGTTTTCCACAAATCACTTTCAAAGGACACATTTTGAGCAGGGCTAATCCTGGCATCCACACAACACACAGCACAGTGGCTAAATGAAAAGGAGCAATTGGTGCTGGAACTAGATGTGCAGTCTCACTAATGAGCAGATGCTGGCCAGCTGCGGCAGACCTGGCACACACAAAAAGAGAGAGCAAGCAGCTCTCTCTTTTATCAAGAGGTCAAAAGGTCAGTGGATGTAACAGTCAGGCATATATAAAAAGAAAATAAATCAAGACTAGCTCGCAGTACTAGCAAACTTCTCAGAAAACCAGCAGGTTCAAACCCAGATCCTTCTTGTCATGAGGGGCCACTGTTAATGACCTTTCCTTTTGAAATGAAAGGGTACAAGTACTTTTGGTCATTTTCTTTCGGCTTGTCAGTCACAGGTAAGAATAGTTGAATTTACTGTGCAAATAAGAGCTGAGTGCGCTCTGTGGAAAGGAGCTTATTAGATGCTGAGTGCAGGAAACTGGAAACCAGGCAAGCAACACCTGAAAGAAGAAAAAGAACAGAAAACTCAAAAAAGTAGCTTTTATGACATCACTGAATCTCTCCATGTTTGAAACATGACCTATATGTTTTTTATACATTTCTGAATAAAAAGTAAATGACTCTTATCTTATTATCATTTTTGTTTGTTTTAAGCAAATAAACAGAAATTTTGGTCATGGTAGATTTAAAAACTATGACAGCATATTAGGATCATTATAGGCTGGTTAAATGAAGGAAGAAGTAAATAAAAAATAAATATAACTAGAAAAGCACTCACAGAGCGCAAACCTCCGCCAAGCATGATCCAAGGCAAGATCATCAAAGACAGCGACATCAAAGGCATGCTCATCATAGTACCTTTGATGAACACCATTGCATACAGCATGTATTTTAATCATATCACTATTACTTCAGTAGTTATTGATTTCAGGATGTTTTTGTTCTGCATGATCCCATCACTCAATTCTTCCCAAAATTTAATCACCTCTTCCTTTTATGAGGCCAAATCAATAAAAAAAAATATTCTGCCAAATTTGTTCAGAACTTTTTGAGCTATCTTGCACACAAACAGTCAAACAAACCAATGCCGACGAAAACATAACCTCCTGGAGAAGAGAGATGGTGATAAAATTCAGATAAAACCTTAAAATCATAAAGTTACATTAAAAAAATCTTAATTTTTTATTTGAATATTTTAAACATATCTCAGCATTATTTTTTCAAAAATGTATTTTTTGTATGTTTACATGTTTGTATAATTTTTTTCTTGCAATATTACCTCTCTACAATGCCTAATAATGTATTATTTATCTTTGTAATTTTTCTTAACCAAGAAAATCCTGAAGGTGAAACAGATCATTTTAAATTCATAGACAAGTTGCATAAACTGCCATGAATTTCAGCATTTTCATTTTTTCCTATGTTTGAAATGTGACTGGTTTCTGATTTCCTGTTAGTGTTCAGCTCACTTCCAGTTCAGTTACTGTACCTGACCATTTTCAGAGGAACGTTTTTTGCTTGTTATGTCACTGAACACTGGCCTATGACTCATTTAATCATGAAAGACACCTAATGTGAGGGATGAACAAGTGTTGTGTCTACACATTACAGACAACAAAAAACAATTTTAAATTGTATTATTAGGCACTCATTTGTTCCCATTTCTTTATTCCAATCTAAGTATAAAATATCTAGAGCTGATACACAGCATTCAAAAATGATGTCCTTAAGAAACAGGCAAAAAAATCCAACAAAGACCTAACGGAGGACCTGAGAGATGCATCTGGCCCTTCAGTTGATCCATCTGCTGTTCACCAAAGCCTGTGGGGTAAATAAAACCTGAAGTTTTTAGATTAAATTGTAAATTTATGAGAAAAAAAAGTGGCAAATTTGACAGAAAGTGAACCGCATCCTTAACTCTCCAAGAATCAATCACATACAACGCCTATAAAAAGTATTCACCCCCCATGGATGTTTCACCCTTTTATTGCTTTAATAAATGAAATCACGGTCAATATAATTTGGCTTTTTTGACAAGAAAATGCAAACAGGCTTCTTTCATGTTAAAGTGAAAACAGAGTTTTACAATTGAAACTATAAGGTAAAATAAGTGATTGCATAAATATTCACCCCCTTTAGGTCAGTATTTAGTAGATGCACCTTTGGCTGCTATCACAGCACTGAGTCTCTGCAGACATGTCTCAGTCAGGCTGGCACATCTGGACACTGCAATTTGTCCCCATTCTTCCTTGCAAAGCAGATCAAGCTCTGCCAGGTTGCTTGGGTATCGCGTGTGAACAGCTCTTTTCAAGTTCAGTCATAAATTCTCGATTGGATTGAACAGTCACCTGTTGTCTTTGAATCATTTCTGTGTAGCTTCTGCTGTATGCTTGGGTCATGGGCTCGCTGGTACATAATTCTTCTGCTAAGGCGTAGTTCTCTTGCAGACTGAGTCAGATTATCATCCGGGATTTAGCGATATTTTTCAGCAATCATATTCTCCTCTACCTTTACAAGCCTTCCAGGGCCTGCTGCTGAGAAGCATCCCCAGAGCATGATGCTGCCACCACCATGCTTGGTAGAGATGGTCTTTTGATGTGTACTGTTTGATGTTTGCCAAATATAGTGTCTAGTCTGATGGCCAAAAAGCTCAATTTTTGTCTCATCAGACCAAACAAACCTTCTTCCAGTCGACCTTGGAGTCTCCTACATGCCTTTGGGTGAATTCCAGGTGAGATTTTATATGAGCTTTTTTCAACAGTGGCTTCCTCTTTGCCACTTTCCCATGCAAGTTCAACTGATGAACCCAGGCAACAGTTTTTATATGGACAGTCTCTCCCATCTGAGCCACTGAAGCTTTTACCAGTGAGTAGGAAATCTTTTTGTAGCATCTCCTCATACTTTTCAGTGATCATTTCTCTGAGTTGCTTGATTTTTTTTTTTCCTTATGTTCCAGTTGAAGCAGGAATACTGATGAACCAGAGACTGGACCTTCCAGACACAGGTGTTTTTATACTACAATCACTTGACACACAGTACCTGCACTCAGGTGATCTCCATTTCACTAACTGTGACACTGCTGGAATCATCTAGCTGGACCTCTGGTGAACTAGGTCAGTCCATTTAAAGGGGGTGAATATTTATGCAAACCTTTATTTTACATTATATTTTTAATTAATTTACAAATTTTCTGTCAAATTGGTCACTTTTTTCTTGTAAATTTGGTACTTTATTCTGATAAATTTATGGCCTTCATCTAGAAAATTCTGAGTATTTTTTTCTTGGAAATTTTTTTCCAATTTTTTTCTTTTTTAACTTGTCATTATTAGTTAAACAATGGTTCCCAGCCTTATCAGAGGCTTAAGTCACCAGTATTTAAAATCAGGTTTAGAATGAACCCACATGTGGCACATTTGAGATCGCAAAAAAGTGTAAATAACATATAATGATGTACAGAAATTAGTACAGCATAAAGAATTAAAAAAAATAATAAATCCAAAAGCTTTCTTGACTACATGACACTCATAACTAACCTTTTGATGAAGGATTTCAATTGAAAAAGTATGATTAAAATCAACAGGAAGACAATAAAGTTCATCACAGCAGTTCAACACCACGGCTCCTTCCGGCCACATGCTCTCTGTCTCTATGAAACTGTTGCATCTCCAGTTCAATACGTGAGAGAGGCGAGGGGTCTGATTCACTCGTGAACAGTTCTGTTGAGTCCATCAGCATGTTCAGCTGATTGACAATTGTGTTTTCCCACAGCCTCCTCAGGACAGGTACAATGGAACATGCCAAGAGAAAAATTATAATTAGTACAATCACTGTACCAACTGCTGCCCTAATGAGCACTATCCTCCAATTTTCCAAAATTTGGTCTAACCAGTCCCCATTCCAGTCATCCATATCAGCATTCTCCCTAAGCTCCTTATTCAACCTCTTCATTTTTTCATTTTGCTTGTTACATGTAATTACCTAAAGCACCCAAACTTCCAACTGAATCTTCTTCTTCTTTCGGCTGCTCCCGTTAGGGGTCGCCACAGAGGATCATCTGCCTCCATCTCACCTATCCCTTGCATCCTCTTCCCTCACACCAACCCTCTTCTCTTCTCCTCCTGCCTGGCAGCTCCATCTTCAACATCCTTTGTCCAATATATCCACTATCCCTCCTCTGCACATGTCAAAACCACCTCAGCCTTGCCTCTCTGACTTTGTCTCCAAACTTCTCAACATGAGCTGTCCCTCTGATGTACTCATTTCTAATCCTGTCCATCCTGGTCACTCCCAGGGAAAATCTCAACATCTTCAGTTCTGCCACCTCCAGCTCTGCCTCCTGTCTTTTTGTCAGCGCCACCGTCTCCAAACCATACATCAGAGCAGGTCTCACTACCATCTTGTAAACCTTCCCTTTTACTCTTGCTGCTATCCTTCTGTCACAAATCATCCCTGATACTCGTCTCCACCCACTCCACTCTGCCTGAACTCTCTTCTTCACCTCTCTTGTGCTCTGTCCATTGCTTTGGAT
>VUQH01038220.1:7080-17201 GCA_015106775.1 Etroplus canarensis | reverse complement strand
CTTATAGTTAGGGCTTAGTTATGTTGCAATAGGTTTAGGCTGCTGGGGGGCTTCTTATGATGTGCTTGGCATTTCTTCTCCACCCACCTCTTTTCACTCCCCATGCTGCATTTGCTACTCCTGCATGTCATTAAATGTTGTGTTCTCTCTCCCATAGTCTGTGTCTCTCTTTGCTCTTGCTTCTCTCTTCTCTGTCCCCTCACCCCCAACCAGTTGAGGCAGATGGCTGCCCCTCCCTGAGCCTGATTCTGTCAGTGGTCTCTGCCTATGAAAAGGGAGTTTTTCCTTTCCACAGTCACCAAGTGCTGCTCATGGGGAATGGACTGATTGTTGGGATTTTCTCTCTAATACTGTAGGGTCTTTGCCTTACAGTGTGATGCAGCTTGAGGTAACTTTAGTTGTGAATTGGTGCTATATAAATAAAATTGAATTGAAAAAAATTGTATTTACTGAGTTAACTAATGAGGGATGTGAATGTTAGTGAGTTCAAGGAGTGGGACTATATGATGCAACTAAAGTGCCTTGCAAATGCATTCAGACTCCTGGAACTTTTCCACATTTTGTCATGTTACAACCACAGATGTGAATTTTGTTGATCAGGGTTTTTTTTTTGTAATAGACCAACACAAAGTAACGCATAATTTTGAAGTGTAAATAAGTGTAAATAGTGTGGCTGATACCAGTGTCAGCATCAACAGTGAAAAGAAGACTTCAGGATCCTGGACTTCATGGCATAAGAGCCAAGAAAAAGCTACACCTCAGACTGGCCAATTATAAGAATAAGAATAATAAGGGTAAGAAAATCTTTATTTTTCCCACAATGGGGGAAATTGCACTGTTGCAACAGCAAAGTGTAAGTGCAGCAAAGTGGAATAAAAACTATAAATCTACAAAACTCAACAATATGTTATCATGATATATATTATATATAAATACTGTATGTCTTCAAGGTATATACCGTGTATGGACAGTATATGGACAGCATATGGACATGGACATCGATGGCAATATAAAAATAAACAAATACCAGGTAAAGTGACTATTAAGTGACTTTTAAATGTTGCATTGATATGATATACTTATACATGAATTACAGCAAATGGGTGGCAGGTGTACAGTGTTGGTAGTGATCATTATGACAGGAGCAGGAAGGAAAGACCTGCAAAATCTCTCCTTCACACAGCGAGGGTGGATCAGTGTGTCACTGAAGCTGCTCTCCAGGGCAGACAGGGCATCCTGCAGGGGGTGAGACTCATGGTCCAGCATAGATGTTAGTTTAGCTTGGACCCTTACGTCCCCCACCGCCCTCACTGAGCCCATAGGACAGCCCAAGACAGAGCTGGACTTTAACGAAGAGCTTTAATGAATCACAAGGTGCATAATTATCAGCCAGGTAAAGGCGAACAACAACCCCCGTGCTTCTGAATGAGTGTATGTGGCTCCAAACATAATTCTAGGAGTGTAGGTGAGACTATCTGGCTTAAATATCCTGGATAACGAGAGATCGGGATCAGCTGTGTCAACACACTGTGCCCACACCAGCACCTGAAGCTAAACACACTTACACTACGTTCCCACTGCAGGCAATTCTGTTATTTTGCTGAGATCCAATTATTTTCCATGGCCTTTCACATTATAATCTAAATGTGTCCGCCATCAGACTCCAGGGTGAACAGTCTCTGGCCCTGAAGTGACACGCATGCATAGAAGAACGTTTGACGTCACGCGCAGCACGTTGTGTTAACAGAAGCAAATATGGATGTTACATGTCAGCACGTGAATAAAACCTCACCTTCTTTCCACTGACATCAGTGCTGACTGCCGTGCTTGTTTTGTGGATTGTTTACATTTGATCTTGCCGTGTCTCGCCTCCCAAGGCGTCTGTCCCACTTCAATGACATAAAAGTCGGATGAAATGCGACATGACCTTTCAGACTGAGGTCACTTTCTTTAATAACCAATTTAGGATCCCATATGGAAGTGGTCTGAATCCAATTTAAAAAAATTCAGATCTGTGCTTTTCAGACTGTCATAGACAAATCAGATGTGGGTCACATATGGGCAAAAAAGTCTGATTTTGGCCACTTTGGCCTGCAGTGGGAACATAGTGTTAATTAAGCCAAGCCTACCCCAGAGAGAGAGAGAGAGGAGAAAAAGAGAGAAAACCAGCAAGATCAAACCTGGAGGACTGGGGCCCTGAAAAGGACGGTCTCCAGACCTGAACTTCATTGAACTGTTGCAGGAGCAGTTTGACCGTTTAGTAGGAAGTGTGGAGGAAGACTCCATCAAGCCTAATCAGACTAATTTCATGTGCGTTTGCACAGACGAGAATTTTCAGGTGATCCCAAAATTTCGAGTAGTGGTGTATCTTGAAAATAGACTGCCTTGTCTACTCGTCGGTGTAAAATGATTGCAATGACAGATGCCGTTTTCTGTGTTTTGGTTTTTGCTATACACATGACAGCAGAAGGGCTGGGATTTCTGTGGCATCATTAACATTCCAGATAGACCACAGACCAGCCAGTTATTTCTGAAATGAGGTTGACAGAAGGTCTTTAAATTCTATACAACCTTTGCTCAAACAAACCAATTGTTTACAAGAGTACTAATTAATTTATCAGTCTTAATTAGTAGAGAGCTACAGCTGTGGAAAAACCAATCAGTGTACCTGGTGTATGTGAATCTGGACATGATGTGTGGAGATCAGCTACTGTGCACATTCAGTCAAAATAGGCAGAAATGCACCCATAGGTTAATTATGTAAATGCTAATTTTACATAATTAACCCATGATCCCTATGACAAAAACCACCCCTCTGGGCGGTTTGTCAGAGGGGACATTGTGATGGAAATAGATTCAAGAACAAACAGTAACAGGATAACATAAAAAATGTATTATTGTGAACATGTCTGACTCTAGCGCTCATCATCACTGCAGAATCATGATCACACAAATGCAGTATAACAGGCCAGCATAGTTGTTTACCTATTGTTATTCAACTGAGGGCCATGTTGTGTGTATCCATTCGCTTAAATCAGAGCCAGAGGAGAGTGCTAGAGGTACTCACTTCCCACAAATGGACTGCATCAAAAGTATTTGAGCACAGGGATAAAAGCAGCGATTTAAAGCTGAACAAATTGTACACCTGCCCTTGACAAAGATAAGTGATGGTCTAAAGGACAGAAGAGATTGAAGCCAGGCTAACTTCACCACTGTAATTTTATAAATGAATTATGAATTTGCTGCAATTGCAAGTTGTCTAATCTTGATTTCAGAAAGACTGGTTCACTGGTCTTTGTCGCTCTCACCTCTGTCATCGTCCACCCCACTTTTTGTTACATTCTCTCTCAAAATAGTTTAGATAGTTCACCTTTGTTATGGTCTAACATTTCTATCAATTTATGTCATGACAGGCGTGGTCTCTGAAAATCAAAATGTCTTCATCCATGGAGCACCAGAGCTAACAATATGGTTAATGAGTTTTAAATTGACAGGAATTATTAAAATGGACCTTAACAGTTTCTGATTTCAACTCAACTGATTAACAATGGGATATTTTGGAAAGTGTATCAGACAGCTCTCACCACCACCAAAACACTACAGACGGAATATAATTTAGCAGAGTTGTGAACTCCAGTTGCCTAAAATTCAGAAATGTGATGAATTAATGCCAGTGAGCACTGAAGCTGTTCTGGCAGAACATGGTGGACCAACACTGTACACAAAATGTAGAAGGATATTTCCTTTAATTAGCAAAGCACTTACACACACACACACACACACACATAGAAATAATTGAGACAGAGATGTTTGTATAGCTAATTATTTGAAATGCAGGGGGTATGTGGAACAATAATGTGATTTCCATACTGGATTGGTTGAGGTCCAGGTCAACAGTGACTGCCTCTGTGTACCTTCTCTGTGGTCTTCCCCTTCTCCTCCCGCCTAATAGCTGTCGAATAGATCCACTAATCCCTCCCTTGCACATGTCCATACCATCTCAACCTTGCCTCTTTCTGACTTTGTCTCCAAAGTACTCAGCCTGAGCTGTCCCTCTGATGTGCATATTTCTAATCCTGTCCATCATCTCTTCTCTCCAGTGCATACCTCCTCCTCCTCTCCAGACTTGATTCCACCTGCTCCCAAGTCTCACGACAGATCACAATCTCATCTGCAAACATCATAGTCACTGGAGACTCTGATTTACCATCTTTCGTCCTCTCTCTCATTTTCTTCATTCATCTGCTCCTCAAAGTATTCCGGCCATCCTTAATAACACTGATCTGCTGCACATCCTTTCCAGCCTGATCTCTCTGTCTCGCCAATTAATATAAGTCCTTCTCTCCTTCCTTGATGTCCAGCCTTACATACAACTCACTATAGGCCTTTTCCTTTGCCACTTCTCTCTTTGCTGTGCACCTAGACTCCCAGTGTTCCTGTCTACTTTCTTCATCTCCCTGACTATCCCAAATTTTCTTTGCCAACATCTTCCTTTGAATACTTTCTTGTACTTCCTCTTTTAACCCACCAAATTTCCTCACCTTCTTTCCTCTCACATCAAATACCTTCTTGGCTGTTTCCCTCACCACCTCAGCTGTACTTTCCCAGTCATCTGGTAACTTTTCACTCACTCTGTTTCCACTTGCTTCCTCTTCTTGCTTTCCAAAGTCATATGAAGCGCAGGTAGTGAAAGTTGATGATTTCAAATACCTGGGATCAACCATCCAAAGCAACCAACAATGCACAAGTGAGTGCTGGCAGGGTAGAGTGGGTGGGGATAAGTGAAAAGGAAGTTTTACAAGACTGTAGTGAGATCTGCTGTGATGTATGTAGGAGACAATGGCACTTACAAAAAGACAGGAGGCAGAGCTGGAGGTGTCACAACTGAAGAATGGTAAGATTTTAGTCAGGGTAACCAGGATGGATGGAATATGAGATCAGTCTATAGGGACAGCTCAGGTTGAGAAATTTGGAAATAAATTCTTCTACTTTATAGAGAAATATAAAACTGCCTGTCAGGAAAGTTATCTCTTAAAAACTATTTTAATTAGGATTAGTTACAATTGAAAGGTTCAGATAGCATTTGTATACGCTCATTCTGTGATTAAAACAGAAAGCACAATAGCTATGTTTATGATTTATAAAAAGCACCATGGACCTGAGGCATGAAATCTTTAGTTCACACTTTACCATCGGGGGTGTCTGTTTGATTCCATATTCATTTGGCTGCATAACATTGAATACAAGTATAGAGCCAGAAAAGAGAAAAGACAACAAGACCTGAAACCAATGGTCTGGCCCCCAAAGAGCTCTGATGTTAGTGTGCAATCAATCTGAAATTACTTCAAGAGACAGAGGACACTGAGAAAGGCTGAAACTACAGAAAAACAGTGCAATTTTAAAGTAAGAATTTTCGCCTTCTTTACACAAAACCTATCTCCCTGGACGATGCCAACTGAACAGATATTCAGAGAGCAGAGTCAAACTGTCCAAAGGGCAAAAGGTTTATTAGATTTAGATTACCCTTGTTTCTGAACCCTCAAAGTAGTAGATTTTCAACACCCAAATTAGCAAGGATTGGATAGGTTAAATCAGATTGCAATTCTGTTAATCAAATGCAGTTCATTTCCAATATTGGTACAATTCCAAATCTATTTGGAGAAAAAATGAATACTTTCAGATCAAAATTAGCCTACTTTTATTCTTGTCAAGGCTTTAAATGACTGAACTCTCAACAGCAACAGGAATATTTCTGTTTTCTATTCACAAAAATAAACTACCCTTACAGCTAGCTATTATACAGTTATTATAGACTCAGCAAAGAGCATAGATGTAGGAGCCAATAGCTGTTTAAAAGACGTCAGCATGTATGCCTGCCCTGGAAGGGATAATGATCTCACTGGGCTAACTGTATGTCAATCTGTACTGTTCATCTGAGAAAAGCCTCTCACTGTGGGTTGAGACAACCTGCAGACACAAGAACAATATGAAAGGGTTAGGTCTCTGCTGTTCCTGAGAGATGGTCTCTTCAGAGGTCATTATTGGTAAAAAATCTCTATACAGCTCCAGTTTTCAATATTTCTTTTCCTGGATAGACAAGGTGATCTAAATTTCTTTCCTTTTTAGATCATCATCTTCCTCAAAATGCTCCCAAGATAGTCCTGTAGTCTTTCCTGCAAGAATAAATGTCTTTTGTTTTGACAGAAGGATAGCAGCAAGAGTTAAAGGGATGTTTAAAAGGCTGTAGTGAGACCTGCTATGATGTATGATTTGGAGACGGTGGCACTGAAAATAGTCGGCCGGTTGAGCAGGAGGTGGCAGAACTGAAGATGTTGAAATTTTCACTGGGACTGACCAGGGTGGACAGGATCAGAAATGAGTACATCAGAGGGACAGCTCAGGCTGAGTTTGGAGAAAAAGTCAGAAAGGCAAAGCTGAGAATGTTTGGGCATGTGCAGAGGAGGGATAGTGGGCTTTAAAGTATGTTGAAGCTGGAGCTGCCAGGCAGGAGGAAAAGTAAAAGACCACAGAGAAGGTGGAGTGGATGACGTGAAAAGGACATGAAGAGGATGCAAGGGATAGGGTGAGATGAGACAGATGAGCCACTGTAGCAGCCCCTGATTGGGGGCAACAAAAAGAAGGAGAAAAAAATAAAATGTATTCTTCTTCTAAGTAGTGTTAGTTTCTTATTGTTGTACATGAAACTATAAAGGACAGTTTACATGATTAACTTGACAAAGAAACACATCTCTGCAAGGTTCATTAATGAGATTCACTATTTGTTGCTTACAGCTGTTTTTGTCAGATGGTCCTGTTTTTATGGTGTGTTCAGACAAAATGCAAAACAAAGGCTCATCTTACTGACCATACAGTCACTTTTAGGTCTATTTAAAACCCACAAATAGCCCCTACCAGCCAATTAAAAAAGTACTTCTTTCCAAAGTAAAACTGATACTGCAATCAAGAAACAGTACCATGATCTTACTTTAGACAAGAATAAGCCTACTGTTTATTTAGGAACAGTTTGGTCTTCTCATGTGTTCACTGTTGGATGGACCAATAGCGTCACAGCAGGACAAAAGTTGAATGCATGACATTAAGCATAGTAAGTTCCAATAGTTTAAAAGAAAACTGTACATCTAGTTGTTGACTTGTGTGTTTTGTGTGGTTACTTGTGTGCATGAGGGAGAGAGACAGAAGCAATTCAAGGTGAAAATGTAGACCCAGCATGGGATGATTTCACCACTCTCCAGCAGACTCCATTCTACTGCAAAGTTTGTATGAGCTGCAATAACAAACTCTGTGGTTAAGCTTCACATGCAGTCTTATAGGTGGGAAGCAATGCTATAACAGGAAACTATTGTATGAACCAATATACTACTTTGAAACATTAATGAGTCCTGCACCAGCAGAAGAGCTTTTATCTTTTTTAGAAGACACTCATCTTTGACAAGGTTCATAGTCAGGTGCAGTCAAGAGGTCAAAGGTTAGAATACCTGCTGCAGTAAAGCACACACCACCAAACAATAGCAAAAACCTGAAGTACTAGGTCATTGTTTTAGACTGTTTTATGTTCCACTCACTGAACATCTTCACAGGATGTCAAAAACTTTCGCTTTTCATTCCCTGGGGTGCAGGAGGGTTGATCAATACACCTCAGGATCATGTTCGCTTTTGTTAGGGATGTCTGAGGGAGTCAGAGGCAAAGTTTTTAAAAAATTCTTTCAAAATCACCTGAAAGTTGTCCTGTTCAGAATAACAAAACAGCTCATAAATAAATGATCAGGCCAGAGTGCAGGGTTCGCAAAGGGTCTTCAGAGATCATTTTCCTTTTTTCCCCCCTTCCTTTTCCTTTTGTTTTGGTTAGTCTTAATAGCAGCTTAGCCCTGACATATTGCTTGTTTCACAAGTATTGCCAGTTTTGTCATGTATAAAATCTAAGCAAATATTTATTAAACTCTGATGTTTACTCAGATGTTTAGGTTATTCCTAACACTTTACCTGCTAACATTTTTGATCATTCAAGAATTACCTGTCACACGCATATATTATATCATATATGGCGAACTTGGTTTTCCATAGTTAAGGGTCCAGGTCCAGAGAGTGTAAAAGAGGGTCAGGTAGTACACCTCTAGAAGATCCCGGTGGACAATTGCTGTCTTGTAGTGATGGCAAAATTGAAACAGTGTTTCGGTATGTACCAAATCCTATGTGGAACTTTTGATTGGAAACATTTTTCTGAGGTCTGTATCAAGAGGAGGATGTCACATGACTGTTCCATTTCGCATTCCATTAAGTCACCAGCTGTTTCGAAACGTCTGTGGTGTTTTGCGCCACTTCAAAATTGAAATTCGGTGAAACACATCTGAATAAACGATTTTCTTGTTATGTTGTTTTTAAAATTGAAAAGGTAAATGGGTGAATTCAGTCTGAAATTCCTCATCCCTTTTCAAAATGATAAAACATGGAGAACTCACTGAAAAGGACAAAGTCTGCACTAAAGCACTTCATGATGCTGGATGATCTTTCTTGTTTTTATGATAGGTGGTCTAATAAATATGTTAAGCACTGTTTGTAAATGATTATTTCTCATGTCCTTGCCTGGTTTGTGGCTGATTCACCACCCAACATGCGTAAAACATTTAAAAGTTTTACTAAACTGCAGTTTATTTGTGAAGTCTTATCTCCTTTACCTGAGTGTCTCGTACTGATTTTAGATTTTGAAATTGTATTGAAATGGACAGTGGTAGGAAGCATCCCAGGCTAGCTGTCTGGGATAACTTTGAGCTTCTCTAAGAGAAGAAAGTTTAATATATGCATTGCATGCAACATCTGGCATTTTGCAAATAGACAACGACAATGTAGAATATGTGCATGGCAGAGAAAAGATGTACAAATATTAATCAATTTTTTAAAAAATTACAGAATATTATAAATCAATATATGGCTGATGTAAAGTGAAAACTCTAGCTTTACATTTTTGCACTGTGTGGACTCATGAGTTGGATCATATGTTTTTTACAGATGATGTATATGTTTATATTAGTCAGTATCACCAGTTGAACAAGGGTAAGGCTTAATAAGCATGTGCCTCCTCCTGCTTGTTTTAAACAAGCTGTGGTAAAAGTTCTTGTGTGTGAATTCAGATAAGACAAGATATTTTGATTGATATTGTTTGTTTATCATATTACTATGATAGGTTTTGATAAATTTCACATTTTGTTTTTTTTTATGTTATTTATGTTCTGTATAAATAAATGAATTAATGAATGTATAGAAGCACTCGTACAGATACTTACTGATTAAAATAAATACCCTTTTATACAAATAATACTACAAACCAACACAAAAAATCACAAGACAAGAAAACATTCCACTGTTTGAGTGTACAAATTTAAAATCATACATATATTTGGCCTCCAGATGTCACTGTGGTGAGATGTTTCGAGCATTCCAAAAGATCCAATCATTTTCCAAATCAGTTGCTCTAAACGTTTCGATCTCTCGAACATTCCATTTCCACCATCACTACTGTCTTGTTTTATACAATTATTGACCTGCCTTTTTCATTTCTTCCTTTAGTTCTGCCAAAGAACATGAGACTAACCATGGCATTGTTTACTACACTTATAGAGTGTGGAGGGAACTGCTTGGCTTAAATATCCAGATGACAAGGAATGAGAAACAGCCGTGCAGCCAAGCCAGATGCACCCACACCGGAGGGTTAAGTGGACAGGTTACTGCCCACACCTAACCCAGACAGAGAGAGGAAGAGAGAGCCAGAAGAGTTGAGAGACAGAGACAAAAAGGTAGGTCTGAATAAGGAGGATAGGGAACACTGACAATATCTAACCCAGCGAAGGGGGTCCACAATACTCCTAGTGCTGGTCTCAAGCCTGGGTAAATAGGGAGGATTGCATAAAAAAGGGTATCCAACATAAAAGGAGCTGCACTGTGTCTCTGTAGAGCTAGAGAAAGTGTATGATAGGCATATGATAGGGTGCCAAGAGAGAAGAGTGCAGGCAGGGTGGAGTGGATGGAGACGAGTGTCAGGGGTGCTTTTTGACAGAAGGATAGCAGCAAGAGTGAAAGGGAAGGTTTACAAGATGGTAGTGAGACCT
>VUQH01038218.1:0-16559 GCA_015106775.1 Etroplus canarensis | reverse complement strand
AACGGGGCGCCACCCCAGAGAAGAAGGTTGCCTAATCCAAAACCAAGCCCAGCCAGTAGAATTAGGGGAAGATAGGGAAGTGAGTATTACTGAATAATAATCTATGAATTGAAATCGTTAAAGTGATTGATTGATGATTATAATTGAGATTGGGTTACATATATGATGATTTTAATGCTGATGCTTGGCCCTTGCTAAAATTGCTTAATAAAATTATATTCCTGCATTTAAAAGTAATGATTCTGACTATTCACTAACTCTTCTCAGTCATGTAAATGCTAAGTTTGAGTAAGTGTGAGATAAGCCCACAGGTTCTGAAGGTTAGTCTAGTCGTGTGTCCACCTACAAAAACAGCCCCTTAGGACGAAGTTATCCTCGTCTTTAAAACCTTAACTCGGCCGACCGAACAAGTGCCAGGGATTCATAGAAGGGAGCTGCTATAACTGACGTGCTCGATCGATTCACCTGCCTGCATAGGCTACCAGGTAGGGTGGAAGGTTGGGGGAAGCAGGGTAGACGTTGGAATTAACAGCAGTTAGAGAGGCCGAGCGAGTCCCTTATCACCAGCTTAAATGTACTCTAGGAAACCTGATAGGGTAATACTCTTCAGACCAGGAGACCGGACCCTTTAGACGGAGAGCTGGATCAGTATTGGACCCTTACTGGGCCAGTACCCCCCCGGAATCTCGACACCCTCTACTGCTTTTCTTAATTTTCGAGCTCAGAGGGAAAAGGACAATTTGCCTCAAATCCCTGAACTGCACATCTTTTTACCAGGTAGATATGGGGTGTTTGGCTTCTGCACATTCACTTACTTCCTGTTTTTAAAACGTCCCCCTCCCTTCCTCTACTGTTCTGTCATAACAGTGGAACAAAGACCACTGCTGCATGTCCCCAGGCTGCCTGAGACGCGACTGGAAATCTACAGCTGTCTCTTATATCAAGCCAACATGTTTGAGGTTCTGTGTCTCTTCCAGGAAAAATCTAGTTTCCACACAGGGGTCATCACTTCCTCATGAATGTCTAAACAACAGTTTGCTTTCTAACCCACAGACAGCAGTCTAACAGGGCCTGGAGGAATTGAGCTATTGCTGCATGTGTTTGTGCTTGTCAAATCTCTTGGTGGTTCATCTGAGACAGAAAATACAAATGAAGAGGCACTCAGAAAATAATCATGTCAAGAAACATAACACAGCAGTTAGATATTCTTATAGGGATATATAAAGGGCCATTTAAAGCAGAAATCCCTCCTCTTTTCATGAATCTGCTAATGCCTAAATTCACACTGTATTAGTTTGGCATAAACTGTAGAACATTTTGCTTTAAGCATTTAATCGTAGAGAAAATAACAGAACAAGGAATGACCAAAAAGCCAATTTCATGATGACCTTTGCCCCAGAGGAATGACCGTTTCTGAGACGATTTCCATAGGCATAGATTAAGTGGAAGGTCAGGGACCTGACAAAAACATAAAAAAAAGCACAGGGCTTATTTTGAAAAACACTTCAACATTACCCAGCAAGGAATGCAGTCTTTTTTCTTTAACAATGGGTCTTTTTTACTCCCAAATATAGATATGAATAATCAAAAGTTCACACCAACACTGGCCCTGTTGTGGTAAATTTAATTAGCCCTGCTGCACACACACCCACACACACACACGTGTGTTGTGATATCAGTTAGCAACACTACAGATTCTCTTGTTATGGTCTCAGCATCTCTTATGATTCTTGGTCCCTCTAATGAATTATTAGTTTATATCTTTGAGTCTGAGTTCCTGGTGTCGTTCTATGGTTTCTAGTTTTGGATTACTTTTTTATGTACTTGTTATTTGATAGTCTCCTGAATTCCTTGCTTTATTACTGAGCCTGTAGTTTCTGTTTACTTTATGTATATTCTAGGGATGAGTTTTGTCCTTTGTATCTTCTGAGCTTTGGGTTTTAGGATTACTAGCTTAAGTCATTATCTTCCTTCTATTTGTTGCCTCCCTCTGTTTAGTCCTGTTGTTGTGATGGTTGCTTTTGTTGCCTTGTCTTCCTCGGTTATTTCCTCTCTTACTCTGAAGCATTGTTTTCTTTGGTTTTTCATGGCAGTTTTGCTTCCTGTCTGTGTTCCCTAATTTCCTAATTGTTTTCGCCTGTTGTTAATTGTGTTCACCTGCCTTCCCCTCCCTCCTGTTTCTCATTAGTAATTGTTCTTCTGAGTATAAATAGCTCTGTCTTTGTTTTGTCTATTGCTTTGGGTTGTTCCTAGTGTGTCATCATTCCTTGGATTATTTCTGCTCCCTGTATTACTGGACTTAGCTTTTAGACTTTGCTGTATTTCTTGGACTTGGATGACAGCAATTAACAGCAATCTCAATTTCTGTTTATGGATCCTCCTCCTCTCATAATACAATAGGTGTATAAAATCAGGCACTTAGCCACGCAGTCTGCTTTTTACAAATAGTTGTGAAAGAACAGGCCATTCTAAAGAGCTCACTGAATTCAAGCATAGGATGCCACCATTGAAAGAAATCAGTTCAGGAAATGTCTTCCTACTTATATATTTCACAATCATCTAAGTGGCATGACTGGAAACTAGAAGTATCAGACTATGTGAAGTTACTGTACAGGAAAAGCAGCAGCATGCAAGCTTTACATCACCAAGCACAATGGTAAGTGTAGCCACCTAGTTTGGTGGAGGAGGGATAATGCTATAGGGTTGTTTTTTTGGGTTGGCCTGGGCTCCTTAGTTCCAGTGAACTTACTATTTCATCTTACCAAGGCAATTTTGTGCTTCCGACTTTCTTGGAACAATTTCGGGAAGATCCTTCTCCTATCCATCATGACTATGCCCCAGTCCATAAAGCTTTGGTTGGACAAGTTTAGTGTGGAAGAACCTGACTGACCCACATCCCATCCAACACCTTTGGGATGAACTAGAATGGAGACTGGGAGCCAGGCCCTTTTCGTCCAACATCTGCATTTGAGCTTATAAATGCTCTTCTGGACAAATGGGCAAAAATTCCAGCAGACACACTTCAAAATCTTGTAGAAAGCCTTTCCAGCAAAGTAGAAGCTGTTACAGCTGCAAAGGGGGGACCAGTTCAATTTTATTGCCTATGGATTTGAATTAGATTAGAAAAGTTCCTGCAGGTATAATGTGGACATGACCAAATACTTTTGTCCATATAGTATATTTCTCACTCTTTCACTGTATTTTCACTCTGATTTCTTACCTGGTGCCTGATTTTCATGTCATCCTTTACATAAAAACTTTTCCTCCATAAACTCATGCAAAAAAAATACAAGTCTTTTGGTAAAAATAAATTACCAAAATGCATATGCATCAGAACCAAAGACCAGTACCAGCCCTGAGTGATGGTGTCAGTTCAGTTTGTTTCATACTGATGTCTCACTTAAATGACTGCCAGTCATCTACTGAACTGTCAGTTTGAAGCAAATACTTCTTGAGTCTTCTTGGACCACAGTGACTGATGCAATACCATGAATTAGCGCTGCATGGCTTGATATTTAGCATAATATAAATGAATGCAAAATAAAAAAGAAACTGTTTTTAAAAAAATAATTCATCCCAGTTTAGAAACAGAAACAAATAATGAACAATGATAATTCATTAGAATAATGAATAATGATTAAAAAGAACCGCCCTATGTTCAGCGAAAGCTAATGACTTAAACTTTGGGCCAGTACACCTCATTTCAGGCAATCTGCTCATATGTTTCCTGAGATATCCAGCTGACAGATAAACAATACCAGGGGCACAGAAACAGCTTTCCTGGCAGAAGTAATATCAAGAATAATGAGTAAAGCCTGGTTATCAGTGCAGTATGAACTGGGCTATAGAGAGCATCTTCTCCCTGTGAGACAATAACAGCATCAGCCAACAGAACATTTATTTCCCCTGAGCTTAGTTGTGGAAGAGAACACTTGAGACACACATTCACTGTAATAATCATCAGCTCAACTCCATTATTATCATCTGCATGTTTATTCATCTGTCAGAAAACACACACACACAAACGCAGAAATCCACATATTAGTTGTCCAGGCATCCAGTCGGTCAGTGGTACATTGGCAACACTGTTCAGAGGCACTGAAAATATGCTGAGGTTTTCACGGAGATTACAGGAGGTTTGCAGCCCCCTCGCTGAATATGGTGGTGGGGGGTCCTGAATTATGTCAGTTTACAAGACTGAATCAGACAGGATACATGGGCTTGTGTGTGAGGCAAGCATAACCTATTCTGGTTGTTGTGATTATTAAAAACCAATACAACAGAAATGGACAGGCACATACAATACATGTAGGCAAAGATGGCATTTTAGGAAATATGATTACTCGCTGTTTGGCCGAGAGTTTAATCACATTTATAGAACTCTCATATCTGTGTGCCAACACTGAAGCTGGAACCAGGAGCTTAGAATAAAGACTTGAAAACCGGGGAAAAGGTTAGCCTGTCTCAATAATGAGACATTTGATTTGATTTATCTAAATTAGGAGTTTTGATTTATCCAAAACTTTTGGCCTAAGGTTAACCAGAGACAGAACCTTAACAATTTGTGATTTTTTTCGGGGAGTTATGTGCTTTACCCACACTCTAGGACTGGTGTCTGCTCAGAGTGTTATCAGTGTGAGCTGTTAAGCAGCCAGTAGAGCAAAGAGAAGCAGAAATGCACCGAGTGATTAAAAGTTGTTTGGCACAAAAAGTTCCACATTATAACTCCTCCTCAAATCACAAACAACATGAAGGCGATCACGCATAAAATGGCATACATATTAATTAGTGAGTTTTAGAGGTGTAGGGATACAGATCTTTGAACGGAGCCTGGGGAGCTGTGCGCCAGTTTACATGTTAAGCTAATTTAATTACCACATAGATCTACAGCACAACACAAGAGTTCAATCCAAGTCTCAGCATGAAAGTTTCAAAATGCCAAACTTTTTTCCTTTAACAAATGTTTCTTTGGAAATGTTGCCGTAAAACAAGTAGGAATATTAATTTCTGTGAAGCTTTCTAATTGTGGGAATGTGACTGTGGCCCTTATTTAAATAATAGTTGGTGTCACACCAACTATTGTTAAAATGATTGGATGAATTTGGTGTGGAAGAACGTGACTGGCCCATATAGAGCCCTGACCTCAACTGCATCCAACACCTTTGGGTTGAACTAGAACAGAGATTAGGAGTCAGGCCCTCTGTTGTTATAACTGCAAAAGGGGAACCGACTCTATATGAAATGCTATAAATTTAGAATGGGATATCATAACAGCTCCTGTTGGTGTAATTTGAAGGTTTCCTAAAAATATGTCCATATAGTGTATCTGGATTCATTATTATCCATTTTCCAGATGTGAACCAATTTGAGCACCTACGTTTTCATTCACTTTATGGTGGACATTAAAATTGTGTCTCTATAGAACCCAGGAATGCTCCTCAAATTCATCTAATTCAGTATGAAAAACATAATTCGGTTCAATAATTTCTACCTAGCCGCACGGTGTTGCCCATCTACCCTCATCTGCTCAGTGAAGCATGTGGATTAACACACAGAAATTACAAAAATCATTCACATTCTCATTAACGTCTCCTCTCGTAAACATTAGAATTAATTAGAGGCAAATAATGTCAACTTAAGCCCTGATTTCACATATGTGAATGTGATTACGAATCAATGCAAATTCAGTTTGTGTGGTTTCATAATGAATCTCAAACATGTTGCAAGTACTTTGTGACTGAATTAGTTGAGTATCGTAATGATTTGCAAGACTTCATAAACACCTCTTATTGTCGCGGAAGTAAGAGGGCCAATTTTAAAACTTTTGAAAACTTTCAGGAAGGGTTATGATGTCGTAAAACTTCACAATATGCTGCAACGGTGTCGTAGACTTTTGTTATGGATTCACTAATGTCGTATATGCATACTAATCGTTTGTGACCTCATCAGGCTGGTTCGGCAAACCTTTCCCTGTCACAAGTGCTTACGACAGCCTTGTGAAAGTCATAAATACCTTGTAACATTGTCATGTGAAGTTTCCTTCTGTCTCCTGAATAATCTGTCATTTGATATTTTTATTGTAACGGCTCCATAATGGTTCACAAGCAGTTTGTACATGCATTATTACCATTTCTTATCTGTTTTGTAAAAATTGTGCACCGGAGGAAACTCCACAACATTCTGAATTTCATGTTGCGTTGATTCGTAATCAAATTTGCAAAAGTGGGAACTAAGCTTAAGTCTTCATTTATACTGAAAAGACATATGGTAGCATACGTTTTCTAAATAAACAAGAGTGTCATTTTTATATTCAGTGCAAACTTGTGATTTTTTTTTCCTGTACCATTTTTTAGATTCATTACAGCAAGCAGACATTTCCAAACATCCAGTCATACAAACCTCATTAATTATTCTTGAACAACACCCCCTGTATACGCTCTCTGTAGTAGAAATATCTCAACAATTATTCAGTATGACTTTACTCATGCACAAAATAAACCAGATACATTTTATACAGTGCAATATGTCACACTTCTCCATCATTTACAACAATGCACTGAACTTACTGTGCTGCTGAAATACAGCTGCAATTAGTTAAGTGAAACCAATAATTATTAGTACATGATAGTTACTAGTCTCTATAGTCTATGACAAGTAAACATAGAATAAAAATTAATACAGTAACCTGGATATTATAACTGTTTCAACATATTAACAGATCGAATAACTAAACAGTCACTAAAATCAATTTTAGTGACCACACAACCAGAACATTAAACCCCTTACCAGTTAATGGATGTAAGTTCATGTACATGTCTTTATTTCAAGCAGTGTTTTAATTTGTTTAATTTTTTTGGACTTTTTGTGAAACATTTGTCCAATTAATAAAGATCCTATAGATGCAAAAATGGTGTTTCAGTGCTACAATACCCATCCATGAATAGTCTTGTATAAAAGAAGCATATAAGTTGTGGGTTGCCATGTTTCCATTCATTTGGGGCAAATTGTGTCCACCAATTTATTTTCAGTTAGACCCTTCTGGTTCTAAGTTTTTTTTAATTTGAAATAATAATCTTGACATTTTTTTGAGCTGCTTCAAGAAAACCCTTTAAAAAGAAGATTTCAATTAAATATTTATCAGAAATACTTAAATTAATATAGTCTAAGTCCTCTTGCGGCTTGACTCACATGATACAGTGATTGGTGCATGTGCACCAACACAGATTGTTTCCTATTTAGGTGCCCACACAGGCACCTGTGTGTGCATTGCCCCATAGCTTACATTAATAATTCAAGCTCTGGAGGTGGGTGCCAAGGTGCTGTGCAAATTCATGCCAACTTTTCTACAATGCTAGACAATTAGAATACTTGAAAATTAGCCTGGCATTACCTAATACATGTTCCTGTGCAAATGAGTCTGTGTTGATGCTCCTGGATGCAATTAGACGTACAACTGTTCAGAGAAACATGTGGCGATAGAAAAATGTAAACTGATTACAGCATGCAGAGCGGTGAGTCACTGCATCAAACCCACTTCTGTACTGGATAACCAGTTGTAACAGGGCTGGCACAGGCAAGACCAGGTGGAAATTTGTTTGAAATGACAGATTATACCACCTCAAATATAATATGGGCTCTCAGATTCACCCAGCCTACTGGTTAATATCCCCTTTTCTGATGAAAAAAAAAAAAAGAAATTGGAACTGGCCATCTCTACCCAACTCCCAGCTACCTCTCTGATACTGAAAGTATCAAAGCCCATTGTGACCTACATTATAAAAACCTTAGTATCAATAAGGGTTATTGGTTCTGCTCTTTTTACTGGAGAAATTATAATTAATTTTCTCTACTTCCAATCCCAACCCAGAAAAGATATCCCATTCTCTCTGGGCATGTGTGTGAGCAGCAGGGGAAGATGTCTCTGTCATGCACTGTGGCACTATACAGCATACAGAGAGAGTGAGCGAGAGAGAGAGAAAGAGACTGCTTTTAGTGACAGTAGTGGAAAGAAAAAACATTGAAAAGTGTGATTTTATTTGAAACAAGACTTGCCAAACTTGCTGCAAAATGTGCAAAATATTCAGTTTTTTGACTGTTCATCTGTCATTGTCTCACATATGTCATGCATTCTAGCAGCCCAGAGCCCACAGATGAAGTTAACTTGATCATGTGAACATGAGTTAATGATTAACCAGAACCGACCACTGCTGTACTATGTGCTGCTGGGACACCTGGAGATTTGATCAGTAATGCAACGCTTTCTGCAATGCAGTACAAAGACAGGTTGTTTTTTTTTTTAAAAAAATTTAAATATCCTCATTAGCCTATGTGACAAACTACAAGTAAGAACATCCACTTCTAGCTAATCTTTGGCTGAACTGTTCCTATTTGAGACCATGTCAACTTTGGTCTCAAGTAAATTTAAGCCAAATCATTTGGAAACTGTTACAGCGGGGGTACAAATGCTCAACCACTAACAATACTGTCTGGCTCTTTAGACCACATTTGTAGGAGCATGTTGATTTCCTGTCATCTCATTTTCTCTATTCCTTTGCAGTTTAGCATTTCCTGCACTTGCTGAAAGTGTCCAGTAGCTGTATTGGAGTGTGACTCATTCTGAGTCCAGGAGCTTGTCAGCATGATAAAAGCTTATGCTTCCAGTGCTTTCATGAAAGACAAAGCGTGTTATTTCTAGGAGGAGGAGTGCTATTAACAGACTGCAAGTCTAATGTGAAAGACCAGCTTACCCACAGCTTTTTGCTCATTTTTCTTTAAACTGTGCAGCAAGGTGGGCTAATAAACAGCATTGCACTATTTTGTGTGTCTTCTGTTTGTCTATCCCTCCAGCTCTGCCTTTCTCTCATGTTTAATTCCCCAAAAGACAACCACACTTTGTCCTCACCGTGCTATTCTCCTGACTGTCCTCATGTGTGGTCGAGTGAGTGTATGTTTGTGCTCTGGAGACAAATGTAAGATGCGAACAGCTGCCTCTCCCCGCAGCTAACAAAACCAAGCCCAGAGAAGGCCAGGATGCTGCTTTCAATTTCACTTTCCAGCACATCTAATTATATGAACTGATCAGACTGATTTAATTATGGAAATGTGTGTGTGTGTGTGTGTGTGTGTGTAGAACATTTCCTCTGCAGAAAAGGTTGGAAAAGCAGATTAAGATGTACGGTTTTTCTCTTTTTGAATAACAGATCTGTTTGTGCACACTGCAGGTATAACATGCTGATGTCTGCAAATCATTTGGAAAATCTTTTTCACTCTGACATAAAATAATTATGGAGACATAAATAAAACATTGCTCTATTTAAAGAATCATCAGTATGTAAATAGGGATTTGACAGACAAGTGTTTTTTGTATATAAGCACATTTTCTGACCCTGTTATTAACATCTTAAAATGCAGTTGAGATTAGAACCAACATAAGACCGTACAAATTTTTTCAGAAAGTTCAAATGTGACTGTAAGCTTTAAACCCCCTTGTGACAACTTGTCATGTTCATCTCAGCACCACTAAAACTGGAACAGTAAATCAAATTTAATTCCAATTACGTAACAGATTTTTTTCAGAATGGGCTAAACACAGTAAAAACGGCTAGGCCTTGTCATATGTGGAATAAACAGCAAAAAACAGGCCAAACCAAACATACAAACCCCTAAAAACAAATAGAAGCAAAGTCCATGTCACTCGTCTGCAGTGATTTCACACACTGCAGTAAAACCTGGTTACGTCCCCTCTGGGAATCGAGATTGACTGGGAGAATTAAATGACATGTCTTACAACCAGAAACATCCAGGAGCTCTGCAATTTGCAAGCTAATTTGAAGTTTAGAGTTAAATGTTTGCAGTTGAAAGCATCATTGTGAGTGAATGCGTTTGCACATTTCTTCCTCATAATGCCAGTTTGAATGTTTCTCAAGAGGAAAATTTATCTTGTACTCTTCAAAGTAAGTTTCAGCTTCAGAAGCAGTCTCTTCTGTTTTCCTGCACAATAAAAATGATGAGACTAGCAGCTTTTTAACTATATGGTACCAGAGTTACTTACAAAGGCACCGTCCAAAGGGCCTACAGTGAAATCCACACACAAACATACAGTGCTGATAAGAAGACATTCAGTCAGTGCACACTTTGTACAAGATTCCTGATAATTATTAAATAGATTATGAGAATTTACAACATATGATAGGCTAACAGTGACCAAAGAATCAACAGGATTCATGTATACTACACTGTATTTACATCTATAATGTATTTTTAAGAATATTTACATAACATTTGTGAATATAGAAAAGTCCAATCAATATGACAGATTGGTTTTTTAAGGAGAGAAATTAGTCTTAAAAGTGTCATAAATGTGTAAAACATGATCCACAAGTACAAACAAAGAGTTACACATGAATACAATGATTTTTGGGTAATTTTGAGTACTTTGCAAATGCAAAATGATTTCAACAAAAGTAAACCTGTTTTAGAAATGCATATATTGAAACCTGAATTAATGCTGATAATTCATGCACAAATTTTACGGTTCACATTCACAAATTTGATCACTTTCATTTTCAAAAAGCTTGTCTAAAAATATCTGACATTTTAATTGCTCAATTATAGATGGTTACACTTCTCTCTCAGGTCTACACAGATCCATAAATGAACACTGTTCCATTGCTAGCAGAAAACTGGGATATCTGGGAATCCTGAATGTTCCTGTGTCACATTCGAATAGAATAGAGTTTTGTTCTAAATAACTGGAGCAGCTCATCACCCCTTGACTACTATAAACTCTATACTGTAACATATAAAGATTAATACATGATAAAAATCTTAACTGTTTGATTCATTGCTGAAAATTTCAACTCTTCTCAGCAAACATTTCAATGTTGAATAACCATCAGCTGACAGTTTTTTTGCCAATGTCTAGTGATGGTTAAAAAAATAGTTCCAAACTGAAAGTTGAACCAACATCGAGGACTTTATCGAGGACATAATTCTTAAACACTGCCTGGACATCACTCATAGACTGTTTACGAAAAAAAGTTCGCGTTCAAGAATTGTTTTCTATCATCTCTTTATTGATTAGAAAGAAAAAACAAAATAAAAAATTCTCAACAGAAAGAACGAGAAAATAATTGTAGGCTGTCACAGGTGTGACTCCAACTTGTGACCTTTGCCTTTCTTAATTCACTGACCAAAGTGACCTCACATTTTTGCTGTGGCATCTGAGATGTGATGATTCTTACAGTCCGATTCATTAAGTTCACCATGTAACAAATGAGACAGAATTTAGATCTCCAGATTAACTGTTGATTAAAAAACGAAAACAAAAAACCCAGACAGATGCGTTAAATTACTTCATTACAACCATCTGATCTATATTTCTCATTTTGTAAGAGACAGTCTGACTTGACCTTTTTTTAACCACATATTTATTAGGTGTTAACGTAAGATTAATGTTAGCTTACTATTATTAGAATAGTATAAGGTGAACAGTGAATGAAAGTGTCAGATGTCCCAGTTTTCCACTACCACTCCAATGCAGCACATATTTGTGGATCTCAATAATAGTTTTACTGTGCTCTAATTCAACTCAACTTTTCAGTTGTATGTGGATTGAAAAACAGATTTATAAGTACTCAAAATTACACAGATCATTTGTAAATCTTAGTTTACATTTGTGGATCATGTCATACACGTTTGTGACACTTTTGAGACTAATTTTGGTCCATAGATTTTCACTATGTTGCCAAAATGGCTAGCCAAAGCTTACTTTTTAGCCTAATTCCTTTCAAAGGCACCGAGAAGGCTTGCAAGAGCCTTTCGCCTGATACACACTCAAGAACCAGTAAGAAGTCAGCTAAGGCTCACAGTTTCATATAACGCTGTTTCAATCAAATGAAGCTCGTTGTGCTTTTCTCTTTTAAATTAGGAAGTAGTGCTTTGGATTTCATTACCTCTTTTTGGTTATAAAGATGATGAATTTGTGTCTTATAGTTATAAGTTGACTCCGCAGTCCCTGCTGCAGGGCCTATAAAAAGTACCTGTCGGGCTAAATTCAAAATCATTCCAAACTCAAATTCAGAGATGTCTTTCTCAAGTTATTCTAACCTAAAGTGTTTGCCCCCTCACTCATTTTTTTCCTTTTACTTCTACCACCAGTGTTCATGTTTTCTTAATGGTCAAACCTTCTGCATAGCCTTGCCCTTTCTGAGGGTTTCTCTCATGTCCTCCGTCTCTCTGCTAAAAAAGCAGATTTTCTCTCTTCCAGATTTCTTTGCATTTCTTTTGCATTTACCAGTGCCCTGAGTCAGAAAGCAACCCGCTTAAAGCTTTGGAGGAATTGGACCAGAAAAAAGTATAAGAAAGGGTAATGGCTTAAAAATGTAATCTGATTCTGTGCCTAGAAAACAGATTTTCCTTTCAAAATTTGAGGTTAAAAATCTGTGATTTTCTCCGCATGCTCCAGCCTGATTAAATACATTGAATTACTTTCAAAAGTAATATGAGGATTAACTAAATCCAATTTTAGTTTCATATAGCAGGGCAAATGGGATAGGCCAGACTGGCCTGTCGGTCAGGAAATGGGGATCAAACAGCCAACCTTGCACTTTGTTGACAATCTGACCCTCTACCAGCGCCACACCCACACACCTATTTTTAGATGTCTTGTTAAAGTTAAAGATTATATGTTCGAACCATACATCAAATTAAGTGCAAAAAGATCTTGAGTCTTTTTGATCTAAGCACTTCTAAAGCAAGGCAGCATTTTTGTTTTCCTGCCCTGTATTCTTGTGCTCTTTATATTTTCTATTCCCCTCCCTCTTGTGTCTCTTAGCTGTAACCGAGGTTCTCCATCTCATGGCGGTATCTTAACTCTGACACTTTTGCTTTGTGCTGCTTGCTTTCCAAATGCTGCCTGAAGTCTGTCTCCTGCTCGGCTCCGCAGTTGCACATGGAGCAGTAGAACTGTCCGCTGGGAGTCACGCACATGGCCAAGTCCCGGGGGATGCGCTGCCTTGGTCTGGGGTTGTAGTACGGCCCTGGGAGAGAGAGAGGAGGTGCTGATTCATTACAGAATTTTTTCTACCATCACGGGGGAAAGATACTGTAGAAATAAATGTAGAGAAATACATGGGAAAAAAATGCAAATCTTATTTTTAAGAGATATGCAACCATGATTCCAAAAAGGTTGAGACGCTGTGTAAAAACATAAATAAAAACGCAATCCAATTATTTGCAAAGCTCATAAGCTAATATTTTATTCACAAAAGAACATAGAAGTCACTTTCAACATTTGATATGTTGTTTTTTACTAATTCGTGAAAAATGCTAGCTCATCTTGACTTTGATGGCAGCAACACATCTCAAAACAGTTGGGACAGGGCCATGTTTACCACTGTGTAGCACCGCCTCTTCTTTTAACAACAGTCCGTGAACTTCTAGGAACTGATCAGACCGGCTGTTGGACCTTTGGGAGAGAAATGTTGTCCCATTCTTGTCTGATTCCAGTTGCTGACCCCAACAGTTGTGGGTCTTCTTTGCCGTATTTTACATTCCATGTTTTCAGTGGTGAAAGGTCTGGACTGCAGGCAGGCCACCCCAGCAGCTGGTCTGTTCTACTATGAAGCTGTTGTAATAACTGCTGTATGCGGTTTAGCATTGTCTTGCCAAAATATGCAAAGCCTTCCCTAAAAAAGTCATGGTCTGAAGGGGAGGATACGTTGCTCCAAAATCTGCATGTACCATTCAGCATTGATGGTGCCAATCCAGATGTGCAAGTTCCCAGTATCATATGCACTAATACACCCCTGTACCATCAGAAATGCAGGCTTTTGAACTGAGTTCTGATAACTAGCCAGATAGTCCTCTTTCCTCTTTTGTACGTAGGATGCAGCGTCCATGATTTCCAAAAAGAATTTCAATTTGTCTGACCACAGAGCAGTTTTCCACCTTGCCTCAGTCCATTTAAAATGAGCTTTGGCCCAGAAAAGACAGTGGCATTTCTGGGTCATGTACGCATATGGCTTTTTCTTTGCATGAAAGAGCTTTAAAATGCGTTTGTAGATGGCATGGTGAACCTTGTTCATAGACAATTATTTTTGGAAGTGTTTCTAATCCCATGCAGTGATTTTCATGACAGAATCATGCCTGTTTGCAATGCAGTCCTGCCTGAGGGCGTAAAGATCATGAGCATCCAATATTGGTGTTTGGTCATGTCCCTTGCACACAGATCTTGTATTTCTCAAGAGTTTCAGAATCTTTTGATGATATTACATACTGTAGATAATGGAATATTCAAAGTCTTTGCAATTTTTTATTAAAGAACATTATTCTGAAATTGCTCCACAATTTGTAGATGCAGTTTTTCCCAGATTACTTAATCTCTGCCCATCTTTACTTCTAAGACTCTTCCTCTTTAGGGTGCCCTTTTTGTACCCAATCACAATACTAGTCCGTTGCCAATAAACTTAATTAGTTACAACATGTTCCTCCAGCAGCAGAATCACATACTTTTCCAGCCTTTTAATGTCCTTGTCCCAACTTTTTTAAGATGTGTTGCTGCCATCAAATTTAAGATGAGCTAGTATTTTTCATTAGGTAGGAAAATGTCTCACTTTCAACATTTGATATGTTTCCTATATTCGTTTGTGAATAAAATATTGTTTTATGAGATTTGCAAATAATTGCATTGTGCTTTTATTTATGTTTTACGCAGAATTCCAACCTTATTGGAACTGGGGTTGTACTTATTGACCTATAGTTAAACTCATTTTCTCCCCTTAATCAGTCTTAAGAATTAGGAGCCAAGGATCTATCTTCAGCTGTAAGTCAGTAACTTGGTCAATGGCCCAGTGAAAGCAAAAGCAGCCTAGCATATTTTTGATGGTGGGAAATACCAAAACTCTCAAAGGAAACCCATACAAGCATGGGGAGAATGTACAACTTCCATAAAGGCTCTGAACTGGTCTGAGTTGAAAACTAAGTCCCAGTTTGCATACCGATATCCAAAGATGGTCAATTCTCAGTCTCAACCCTCTGAGAAACTGGAGGTTGCAAATAGGAACTTTCATAGCTATGGTCTTTTAGATTGGATTGGTGACTAGGACTGCTGCCTCTCCATAAAAAAAAGTCCCGGGTTTGAATCCACCAGTCAGTTGAAGCCTCTCTCTGTGGAGTTTGCATATTCTCCCAGTGTCTGTGTGGGTTCTCTCTTACTTTCTCCTACACTCCAAATGTATACATGTGAGGTAAACTGGAGCTTATAAATTGCCTGTAGCTGCGAATTTGAGCTTGAGTAGTTGTTGTACCTTGCCTCTTGCCCCCTGAGAGCCAGGATAGACTCCAGCGCCCATGAAACCCTGACAAGTGGTTAACAAAATGGATGGATGGGTCCTGTAGATTACCAGCCTCCCTTAACTTTTATCCAACGCTAGAATGAGGTTGACATTTATAATTTTGCTGCATAACAAGTTTCTATCAGGACAGATTACAGGAACTCTGGATCCCTTGACTTATTTTTTTGCTCATATATGACCAAAAAACTCCAAAAAACTAACAATATTGCCCTCACTTTACATTAGTAAATGCTTAGCATGCTATCGTGCCAAACTATTGTGGAATTATGCAGTAAATTATACTGAAGGGGAGGCATAGTTTGTCATAATCAGCAACACTAGCCACACCTGGGTCCAGTATGACAGTCCTCGGAGCTCAGTTGCTGGGTCACTCTCCTGCCTAAGAAAACCCGCCTGGATTTTGGGGTTCTTTCTTGTGCTACACAACACTGCATTCACCATCTCTTCACTCATGCACTTACTTACCCCACTGATAGTAAAGACTACACTTCCCATTGTTAGTTGGAGTTTCTTTCCTATGTTTCTCCAATTTAGATAAATGATGTCCTAATCGGCAATTGAGTGTTCATCTCCTTTGCCATGGCCATGCAGCCAGCCCGGCTTGTGACAATAATCACTTATATAACCCGACGTATCACTGCTATGTGTGTGATAAAGATACACACGAGTGCACAGAAAGAAAAGCACAAAGGCATCTGGGATTACATGAAGGTGGAACATTGGAAAAAGTGTTGCTTGTTTGTGTGTGTGTTAACAATGTAGAAAAAGGAGAAGGTGATAGAGAGAGAGATAAAAGGACAGCGAGAATGCAACCGCAGGAGAGAGTGAAGCTATTTTAGGATTTGTCCATCAAGAATACTGATTAAATCAGCACAATGTTTTGGTGTGTGCATGTGTGTGTGAGTGCGTATGAGTGAATGAGAGAGGAAGGGGATTTGCTTTACTGTATGATTTATCCTGCTTTATCTTGAGCTCAAGCGCAAATGTTTTTGTCTGTGGAAAAACAGAGTAGGAGTCACACACATTGAGAAAGAGATGGTCGCTTGACGTCAGCAGAAAGTCTGACATTACCTACTCTGTATCTGTTTTCACACACACCCACACACACACACACACACACACACACACACACACACACACGCATACTGTGATGCAGTGGTGCAGTTACGATCAGTCAGTGGATGCTCCAAAAAGATTACAAAA
>VUQH01038217.1:18128-47243 GCA_015106775.1 Etroplus canarensis | reverse complement strand
AAAAATTGCCTTTTGAAAAAAAAAAAAAAAAAACAGCTTGGCTGACTGACACAAGATGCAAACACAAATGGGGAAAAAAACAAAACTGACTCCTCAAGCAGCTGGAAGTCACACTAGTTGCCATGCACTATCCTGAGAGATGTAATCTTGACAGTATTACTAATGCCATTACACTGAAATAGAAGGTAAAAGAACATACATATGCTCTGATTTAATAAGCCGTGTTCTGGTGCAGCAAAAAACATTAAATGGAGTGAGAATGAGAGCTAATAATAATCATACACATGGATGAAATCCCCTTGGTCAGAGGACTTTTCTTTCAAACATGACAAAATGAGCTGCAACCTATGCAAAACAATGGTTAATTCTTAGGGCTGCTGTGGTGTTATACATTTCTTGTGCACACCGATTTAGGTCTTTACTGGAACAGCACATCCTGTGTGAATTTCACAGTGTCACTCTCTCGCCACGCAGCTGGAGCAAGAGGTGATTACAGACCTGACGTTTTGTACTTTGGCCATCACCTTCCACCCCCACTGGAACGAACAAACACACACACACACACACACGTACGTAGCCACCTCCTCAAGTCTCCTCTACACAAATTTGTGTGTCATCCTACAAGCTCTTGTCATTCACTTCCCAGGCCTCTGGCTGAGAGGAGGGTGCAGCAGGACAGGGGCTCCTGTACCCCCAACTCACTGCAGTATTGATTTGTTTGTTCAGTGCGTGCCCCCCCTTCTCCTCCTCCTTCCTTTCTTCCTCCTGCCTTTTCTCCCTCTCAGTGTGAGTGTGTCCTCAAGTGCCTCCCTGCCTTATGTAACATAGAAAGGCCCACAGCATACTGATGAAGGGGAGTCTGGGCTCTGGGCCGACAGACCTGAGAGAAAACAAGGTCTACACTGCACTGCTGATAGGAGTAAAGCTTTGCTGGTACTTGAAGTCAGGGTTAAATCTACAGAAAACTTTTATTTTCATCCAATTAATATCTTTTGCATGCAAAAATATATAGAAGACCTTAAAACCTTTCTCTTTAAGTATCTTTTAGTGACAAATAATTTCACAAGTGTCATGTACTCACAGATTCCTGAAATGATTCCTTCTTGTCCAGCATCTCTCTGAGTGTCTCTAGGATCTTGATACACAGTCTTTCCTCTTTGTCCATCAGCTTCTTGGTGTGTTTAATTAGTCTGACAAGGTGACAAGAAAGGTGCTGCATCATTTACAGATGTTTTCAGTTCATGTGCTCACTAATTCACAAAACAAGGCCAGGCTTTTTTGATCACCATAGTTGAAATCACCTCATCTTGTCCCCAAGGAGGTCAGAGTGGAAACAGAGTAACAGCTCCCCCAGAGGTTTGATAATGTATTGCAGTATTTTTAATTAAATTAATTTGTCAATTAATGTAGGTCACTGCCAAAAATACATTTAAGTGACTTTTTTGTTAACATAGTCACGGCTGATTTATTCAATGCTGAATGTTGTACAGTGAAATGCTCATTTATAATTTCAAATGCATTTTCTTCCTTTTTAACTTCTCAAGCATTTACATAACTGCTAGAAACCCAAAAATTTTTTTGACATGCCAGTATTTAACAAAATGAAAAATGAGAGCCATTCTGTCAGCCTTACCAATGGACCTACAGGGTTCTTTGTTCTACACACAGGTTATGGTGAGCTGCTTACTTGGACATAAAAGCTCCACTTTCACAGCGCAAACGAGCACCCTCTGGAAACAGCAGCTCAGGGCTGTGAAGAATATCCACCAACACAGAAAATTCTGCTTGAACCTTTGGACTGAACTGCTCCTCCAAACAGGACACAACCCCCTGTACATCACAAACAGACACATTAAAATGCTGCAGTGCACACTGATGAACATGCATGAAGCCCTCATGTAATTTCAAGGGTGATGTCAGCTTGTCAGTCCAGTGCTTTGTTTCAGACTTTTTAAATGTTATATATGCCCAGAGGATAAACTGTAATAGTGAAGCATAATCATTAGATCAAAAAAATTCACAAGCATGTTGCTAAACTGATAATAACATGAGGCTCAGAGCACTGCAGTTCCTACAAGGAATCTCAGAGCTGCTTGAATAGCAGCTGACTCCTTCTAGTGTTACAAAAAAAGTTCACCTGCAGCTTCTCTATGATGTTCTTGTAGTCAGGGCCACCCAGGGGCTCCTTACGAGGTCGTTGTCGTGCAGAGAGCCTCCAGTCTTTTGCTGCCCGCTGCACCATGTTGCTATGGACCTTGAGAGACAAAGTGTTGACTTGACTGTCCAGATCAACCGGGATGGCTATGGCCCGTGCCTTAGCTGAAGAGAAAACACACAGGGTTGGATGTCATTGTTAGCATAACCTTATGCTTGGACAGCAAATACAGCATGGATGTGCCTGAACTTCATCTGATCCAGTAGAGGATAATGGAATTGCATAGCACATACTTACTCTACATTAGTAATGTAAAATACATTAAAAACCCATATTACTGCAGAAAATATTGTTAAAAATTCCAAGCAGTCAATAAATGCAACAAAAATTAATTTAAAAAACTTTACATATACTGTGAATGTAAAGTAATGTCGCTGTCTCCGTTGAGGCTAAACAGTAGTGTTGCAGCACTCACCCACATCAGCCAGGGTTTTGATACAGCTCTCAATATTAGCCTTCTGAGCTGTGGTGAGCCATGTGAGGTTGTAAATCCGGAAGGCTGACTGGAGTAACTTGATGAAGATAGACTGATTTGTCTATTTAAAAAAAAATCAAAAAAGAAAAGGAGGCTCATAAGGGGCATAACTACAGATTACTTAATACAACTCAAAAAAATACCTGCAGGTTGGAGTGGTTAACAGAGAAGGGTGAGCTGAAGAAACCCTTGACAATGGCCATCACCGTCTCTGTCACATACTTCTCCATGGCCAGATCTGCATGGCTACGCTCCGTTGTAGTATTGCACATCTTGAATACAAAATAATATAGGGAACATGCCTCATTTCATTTCTATCATTTTCTCTGCACAAGCAGCATGTGAACAGATTTACCATACAAGTAAGCCTTCATACATCTTGACGCGTACATTGCCTCATTAGGAAAGAATAAGAGGGGAATGTGTGAAGAAGCTTACACGAGCCATGTCCACCAGGAAGTTGTCAAAGAGCCTCCAGATATGGGAGGAGGTGTAGATCTCCTTCATTTCTACCTCTGTGTCCACATAGCAGTGATTCACAAAGTTCACATAAGCTGTTTTGACCTAGGGGCGAAAAAGCAGAATACAATGCCTGATTAGTTCCCAGTGACACACAACGTTAAATTGTCACTAAAAATCTTTTTACATAATTATACAATTTTTTTGTACCCTATTTTCCAGTAAAACTATCTGGCCATTACCTCTGGTATGCAGTTCACATCAGTGACAACTTTAACAATGTCGTCCAGTGGCAGTAGAGAGTTGCATTTCAGCTCAGTGTAGACATTCTTTCCCTCAGTGCAGGCAGCCAGCAGCTCTACAAGTGTGTTGTGATACGCCAGAGCTCCATCCTCATCGGTTCGTTCCCGCTCAGAGCCCATCAGCTGCAGCAACACCGAGAAAGACGAGCGGTCGTTGTAGAACACCAGCACGTCCTCGCCACCATTCACCAGCTGGATACACAGAGACCCAAGGAAATAACATGAGTCCCACACAATAACATTAATTTAAACAGACACATCAATGTGTAAATAGACCCTTTTAGTATAAATATTTTTCCTCTTATGCACTTCTTCCCAGGGTCAGTGGAAACCAAAAGATGCCCATGTTAGTTAATAATCGCAATCTCTCACATGCTTGAATTTTTCAATGCACCAGTTAGATGAATGGTTGCAATTTTTAGAAATAAATACATGAGATTTAGTTTGAAAAACACCAGCAAGACTTTCCATGCATTTGCTGTTCATAAAATTATTTTTAATCAATTTTCACCCTAAAAATGCATGACCAATAGTGTAAAACAAAACAAAGACAAATCCCACCTCTGTCATCACTTTGTCTTGACATTTCTTTACATATTTTCCATCAGCCTTCACAACAGTTTGTAAGAACCTGAGGTACTGAACATGTCTTCCATGTGTTTCAATGCAGTGGACAAAATGATGGACCACACGTTCACTGATCTCGTTGCATAGCTGGTAGTTGTTCATGAAGATGTGACGCATTGTCTCAGCTTCTAGCAACTGGAGAAAAACAAGGGCATACTGAATTGTTTATCAGAAGAAAACATAAGATTGAGGCACTACAAGAAAGAGGACACCCTAAGGGATGTCAGCAAGGAAAAAGTAAAGCAAAGTCAAAGCTACAAACCCCTGGTGTGAGGAAGAGGTTCAGGTGTTTGTGTAGGAGAACTTGATTCTGATGGTTTCCTCTGCAAAAGTTCTGCAGAAATGTATGTGCCAGGGTCATGATCTCATTCATCTTCTCGTCAGACTGTGAAAGGAGCCAAGGAAATAAAAGAAGATTAGAGCATCAGGTTGAAAGAAATCCAATAACTATGCTGCATACAGATTTAATCCTAAAGTCATTCAACTGGTTGTTGTGTATGTTACTTACTTTTTCATAGGGGATCTGCAGCAGGTCCAACACCACTGTATGAGCTCCCATATTCTTCAGCAGCCTCTGCTGCTGCACACGACTCTTCTTACTGGGGAAACACAGCTTACTGAGACGCACCAGGATCTACAGATGAGACACGCAAATCTTTTGTAGACACACAATGGTGAAACAGACAGTTAACAGGAATAGATGGGAAATAAGAATGTGTAGCTCACCTCTTTGACTATGTTATAGTTATTTGCCTTGTTACTGTCAATCTGAGGTTTAGTATCCCCATCCTGCACTGGGCTCAGAACAACCTCCTGGAAAGTGACATGCATAAAGAAAAAACAGTTATGATCTTTGTATACTTTAAAATCAGCAGAAACTAAAGCACTACAGTCAAAATGTTTTATCTTTAATATAAAAACAACCTTCCTATCCCAGCCCCAGGGGGGCTTTAAAGTATAATACTAATATTAATAATCCTACTTCTTCTACTACTACTAATAATAATAAATGTGAAAAATCCGATAAATAAAAAGTGACCAGGTGCAGCGCCCCATCAAACCAGACATTACTGCCAATTAAGAAGTAAGCTAATAAAAGAGTTAGATTACACTGTGTTTTTAATTAGCTTTGAAGACCAAAAATAACATCACAGAAGTTATTTAAAGTGTAGCTGAATTACTGATGGATCATTTAACACAAAGAGTCATTTCTTAGAGACATTTAAATGTCATCAAATTCGTAAATGTAAAACTTTTAGCAGTTTCTTCTAGATACTTCAGTTTTAAATATTAGTACATCACCTCAATGATTGGTTCTTTGGCTGGCCTGACCCCCAGTTCTTCACTGCTGTAGACTCCACTCTTCTCCACCCACAACTCTGACTTCTCAACAGTCAGGCGCAGCTGGTCTAAGTCTGCCTTGATCTGCTTGTAGTTCTCTACATCCTGCTCTGAAACCAGTAGCTGGACCTGAAACACACACACACACACACACACACACACACACACACACACACAAATAGTAAAAGACAGACAGTGATATATCCCTAAAATATTTGTAACTGAAAGAAAATCTCCTAAAAGAAGTCTCTGTGCACCACTTTAGAAAGTCCGTGTGCTGTTAAACTGAGAACTGGGACAGTTTTTCATTCCAACTGAGGAATCTCTTAGTGAGGCGTTTTACAATAGCTGTTGGCTTTTTGCAGAACACTCCTCAGCCAAACTGATTACATCAAGCAGTCCTAAAATCACTTAACTCAATGAGTGCCTCACCAAGTGTCAAGTGTAGCTGCTTTGTAGCTACCTGTTTGAAGGCCTGCAGCACCTCTGCTCTCTGACTGAAGTGTTTAAAGATGAGCTGGAGAGAGCCTGACACCAGTGGGGGGTAATCTTGCATGATGAGATGGATCAAAACTCTCAAAAATGTCCGGCCACCCTCATCATCCAGCTCCACCGCGCTTAACTCAGAGCTGAAATTATAAATGTACAGCTTTCTTTGTGTCAATGTTTTAAAGCATATTAAAGCACCTGCAGAGCCAAGTGGTTGGTACACATACCGTAAAGGACACAAATGCCCTGAGCAGTAATTTTTCCTTTCTTTCACATATTTCCTGTCTGTCTCCACTGTCTAATAAAGGCACAAAAGCTCCAACAAATCACCTGGAGTCAGTAAACAAGTACATCTTCACCTACCTTCCTGCAAACATGCTCTCGGCTTTGATTGCAATCTCATCTATGTCTGGTTCAGAAGCTAAAGACAAAATAAAATGGGAAAAAATTGTGAATTTAGTAGGCAAACCACAATGATTCAAACACAACAGCAATAAAACATTTGCATTCGCAGCATTTGCAAGATAGTCAAATCAAGTCAAACTATTCATATGGCACATTTAAGCACAACAAATGTCAACCAAAGTGTGCACAGCAATCAGTAAAACAATTAAGATGAAACACCACAACAGTAAGGGAACATTGTTAAAGGCATAATTAAAACATAATTATAAATAATTAAAATATCACCCAACACTGTTCAAAGAAAGACACAGCTGTAAATTAGAACTAAACTGAAAAGGCTAAAGAGAAGAGGTGAGTTTTTATTTTAGATTTATAAAACTGTGAGGCAGACAACCTGATGTGAAGGGGCAGGCTGTTCCAGAGTTCAGGAGCTACAACCGCGAATGACCGACTGGCTGTAAGAGTCAGCAGTGCTTGGAGTTACTCACAGCTGCCAGTCACCTAAACTAAGGATTCAACAGGGGCTTTAAAATTAAGCTAAAACATGTCTGATAGATACTTAAGAGCGAGCCCATGCAAGCTCTTATAAATTTATAGAAAGCTTTAAAAATTAATCCTCAACAGCACAGGAAGCCAGTATAATGATGCTAAGACAGGTGAAATGTGACCATGTTTATATTTACTAGTTAGGAGTTTAGATGCAGCATTTTGGACTTCAATGAAAGTCCAGATTTAATTTAATCTAAACAACATCTTCAGGAACTGACTGGAGAGTCAGTGTCTGGTTTCAGAGGTAGGTATATTTGAATTTTATCAGTGATAGGCAAAATCTTGCTTTTTAAATATGGACCCAAGGAGCAGCATGTCTAATGTAAATAGAATAGGACCCAAAAACGGACCCCTGCAGTACACCACAGACCAAAGTGGCTCCTGTAGAATAATATCCACCAATGCTGATGTAAAAGAGGAAAGACTCACGTATAAATGGAGGCATATCAGCCAAAGAGACAGAGCTGTCAGCTATGGTCTTGTCCCCAAACTCTTTCTTGTAGATGGACAGTAAGTATGTGATCCTGTAGTCCAACCTTACACTCAGGATGAACTGACAGAGAAACAAAAAGTACACAAAAACAGTGTCAAACACTTAAACACCTGTAAAATGCAAAAACTGCAGCAGTAAACAGATCATCAGGTAGTGCAGTAGTGGTGCTTACTTGCAGGATCTCGATGATCTTTAGCTTGGTGTCCATCACCATCACATCCTCATTGTCAGGCAGGAAGTGTCCCTTTCCATAGCGAAGAGACGGAGACGAGTCAGGGAGGCTGTGTGGAACACCTCGACTCATCACCATCTGAGTCATCATTTCACCAACACCATGGATTGTTCGCAGGACATTGTTGCCTAAAGAAAACAATCTTTATTAATCTCTCATAGTTTGTGTGCAATGTGTGGAAGTTAGGCGTTTATTTTACGAGCTAGGGAAGCTGAAGGAATCAAATGTTAGATGACCAAGAAATTTTTCCAGCTAAAAAAAAATTCCGTACAGTTGGTGTTTTCATCAGATTAAACCTGACAGCCCTTTTAGCTACCACTTTGATCAGTAATAGTAAACACTTACAAAAAAAAGTTTTAATCCATTTGTAGTGCAGGAGAATATCCATCCTTTTATTTCTCTAAACTGCATAAAATCCATCAATAACCATCTATACGTATCAATATCTGTAAGTTCATATTTTGTTTTCACTGATTTAGGGTTTATTTAATTAAAAATCTGTTATAGAAAAAATCAAATTCAATAATTTTCTCCCTCTTCTCCTTCTTGCTACTTTCAGTTGATTTTTATCCTGATGTTTTTATTCAGCACCTTGTTTCTGAATACCTTTAACATTTATATTTCCCATCTAAATGTCTGACAGATGCTGAGCTCTTGGCTCTCCTTCAGATAGGTCAAATTACCAGTTATCAATATGAGACTCCAAAATTTTAATTTAGATAAGGAAAAACTTTTAAAACACAGACAATGCACATATAATGCACTTTAAACACATAACTGTACTAACCAGCCTCTGGGCTCTTGCTGAGCTTGTTCATGAAGGAGAGTGGGTGCTGGACAATATCCAGGATGGCCAGCAGGGTGCGTGTGAGGCGCAGCAACTCACTAAAGCTGTAGAATCCGAAGTACACCAGATTTCGCGCCAAATTCACCACCTGAGAATAAAATCAAATACATGATCCATCATTAAAACATTCCAGTAAATTACAGTAACAGTAAATCAAAGAAACAGAGAAAACATATATGGGACAAACATGAAAATGTCATGTTTGAAGACATGTTTATTCTACCTCCAATGTGAGCTCATTCTTATCTTTTTCACCAAAAGGAAAAGATTGGGTGACCACATCTCTAAGATATTCTTCCACAAATTCCATAGTGGGAGCAAACTTCCTCTTCATCTCTTCTCTTGAGCTGTCAGTTGACTCGTACTCAAACCTAGGGAAGCAATCAAAATCTACATGTGGTGACTCCCAGTTTATACTTGTAAACACACATAATTACCCGTGCAGATACTTACTCATTGATAGAGATCTTGGAGGGGATCTCAGTCCAAAGACGAGCATAGCGCACAGGAACCACAGACTCCTGTGGATCACGGTCCACATGCATATGCAGCATGAGGCGACAGAAGGAGGCTCTGAGGTTGTAGGGCAGGCAGTCATCATACATGCAGCGCAGGATCAGATCCACAGGTAACTGACTGGAGATCTGGTTGATGGCTAGGTACTGTCGGTCCAGACACATTTTAGCAAACAGGTTCAACTGGTACCTGTGGAGGTGGTGAAGTATGTGGAAAGAAAGGGGCAGAAAGAGGAACAGATTGATGCATGCTTGCATATTTAAAGCACTTCCGTGTTACTATGGAATGATTTACCACTGGTAGAAATGAAAGTTAGAGAGACCTGTAGTAGGTAATGATGTCTGCATCAGCCTTGTGGTTGGCTTTAGCATCCTGGGCCAGGTGGCGGATGGATTTGCCATGGGGCTCCTTGTGGCTGTCAATCCAGTAGAGCCAAACCTCCTCCTCCTCCACCTCCTCCTGTACCAGTGAGGACTCCAGGGTGGTCTCTGTGTTTGAGATTAGTCTTGGAGGGATAAGGGAGAGAGTGTGACAAAGTGGTTACTTGAAAAATTGCTCACTTTACACACAGATGTAGAGCTGCTGCTGAAAATATACATTTCACAAGAGACAGATGCACTGGAGGAAACAGCAGTCTCACACTGTATGCATATTTTAAAAAAGGATCAACCAGGACATTTTAAATATAGATATCAGAGTGTGACTCACTTGGTCTGGATGAGGATATCTGCGTTGGAGGGATTCAGCATAAATTTACAGATAAGCTCCTGTGTGACAGGGATGGCTGTCTTGTTGGACACACAGAGATCAGACAAATAGTCCAGGAACCTGAACAAGTAGAGCAGACATGCTTTACCAAGGTGTGTGTGTGTGTGTGTGTGTGTGTGTGTGTGTGTGTGTGTGTGCGCGCGCGCGTGCACGCACACACACACACACACACACACACACACCTATATATATATATATATATATATAAAAATTAAGAAACAGATACAATAAAATATTTGAAGTCAATGCTGGAAGGTAGGGTCAAACAAATTTTATACTTTTCCCAGAGTTTTTTTTAATATAATTGTTCCCTCGGGTCATGTAATGTTTGGGAGGTGTACTTGTCTGACCTGGGTTCTCTGTTGCGCCTTAGCAGGCTGACAAAGGTCTCAATCTCTCTGGCTGTAATGTGTTTTTCCAGCAGCTTGCGGTTGTTGTGCAGCAGGGCAGTGATTGTATCTTCAGCCAGAATCTCATACCCAATCTGAGACTGCATGATTGTGAACTTTTTGGCGATATATTCCTGCATGACAGGAGAGAAATGAGGGTTTATCAATGCGTTTGACATACAAGGTAATGGCATAATGTTGAGGGGGGAAAATTAAGAGAGTAACAATTAGTGAGTTAGAACAAGATGCAAAAACACCCTGATTCACATGCATGAAGTTACTCACAAATATATTTGAGAGTTGCCAGTCACATCCACAGCCTAATAGACATTTGTGGTTATTCAAGGGCTGCTTTTGGTGGTTATTTTCAGCAACAGATTGGGGGTTTATTAGGTAATCTACCAATTACCTGTATTACTTTACTTACTTTATTTAGCTGATTAATGAACCATCCACCCATTTTTCTTATCCAATTAAGGGTCGCAGGAAGAGTCCATCTAAGCTATCATAGAGTGACAGCCTGGGCAGGTTGCGAGTTTATCACAGCGCTCAATTTAGCTTTTGCAGGGGAGGTGGTGTAATGGTTAAGGTGCTGGGGTCATGATCGAGAGGTTGTGAGTTCAAATCCCGGTCAGACCCCCACCATGCCAAGACCCTTAGGCAAGGTCCCAACCACAAGTGTGCCTCTGTCCACCCAGCAGTAAAAAAAAAAAATGGGTACCAGTAAAATACTGGGAAGATAACCTGCGATGGACTAGCATCCCATCCAGGAGGAGTTTAACTCCTAAGTCACTTCACACTAGAGAAACCGGGGATAAGCTCTGGCCCGATGAGGCTTGTAGGCTCAGGTGCAAAAGCTTTTAAAATATCAGGCTGCACTTTTTCTTAGTTTACTTGTCCATCTCTTAGTAGCTGCAAAATAGTGAATTTGCAATGAAATGAAAGTGAGAAAAATGACAACTTTGTTTGCTGTCACCATGCATTTGTGATTTTTCTTTATGAGCACCACTGCCTAATCAGAAGCATTATTACAGCAGTTGGGGCCTCCGATAGATTTTTCCAGACCATCTGGCAGAATCTATACTATTTCCAGTCAAAAGCCACCTCTGTCCTTAGCTACCTCACATCTTATTGACTGTGTTAATGAGCCTGATGACAGTTCAATGAAAACTCAATATTAGCTTGTATAGAGGCCAAGCAACAACTTCCAGGGCTGAAAAAATAAACCATTAAAGAAGTGGCCAAAAACTGCTGTTGTTCAAATGGTCACACAAGGCTGGCTCCAAAAGTGAGTCAAACCCTACAGGCTTCCATGTTGAAATGCTTAATGTGCATTCAGTTGCACTAACAGATCATCCAAGAGGTCTGTGCTTCAGCTTTGTGAGCAATATCCTACACTGCACAGTTACTAGACAAGTGAGTATTTTGACCACATTGTCATTTTTATTCATACTTTCCAACTCCAGTCTGTATAAACTTGAATACCAATAGGATTTAAGCATACGAAGTGATGTGCATTTGTGTAAAGAGGGAGGGTTTGGCCTTAGGAGATCAACACCCTATATCAGGTGTGCACAATTATTAGGCAGCTTCTTTTCCTCAGGCAAAATGGGCCAGAAAAGAGATCTAGCAGACTCTGAAAATTAAAAAACAATAAAACATCTTTTAAAGGAATGCAGCACTCTTGAAATTGCTAAGATATTACAAGATGATCAAAAAACAATCAAACATTTTGCTCCAAATACCCAAAAGCGTCGTAAAAAACATGTTGAGAGAAAAAGATCCAAATTCAGGATCAGAATACTTTATTAATCCCCAAGGGGGAAATTATTTGCATTACAGGCACTCCACGAGGAGTGCAAAAAATTTGAGAAAAATCAAACATAAAGCTACCAGGAATCCATTATCCTCCATTGCTGTCATATTCCAGAATTGCAACCTACCTGGAATGTCCAGAAGTACAAGGTGTTCAGCGCTCAGAGACATTACCAAGGTAAGAAAGGCTGAAACCTGACCACCACTGAACAAGACACATAAGTTGAAAAGCCAAGATTGGGCCAAGAAATATCTGAAGACAGATTTTTCAAAAGTTTTAAGGACTGATAAGATGAGAGTGACTCTTGGTGGACCAGATGGATGGGCCTGTGGCTGGATCAGCAATGGGCATAGAGCTCCACTCCAACTCACACGCCAGCAAGGTAGAGGTGGGGTACTTTTATGGGCTAGAGCTATTAAAGATGAGCTTGTTGGACCTTTTCAGTTTGAAGATGGACTCAAAGTCAACTCCCAAACCTACTGCCAGTTTCTAGAAGACACTCTCTTCACACAGTGGTACAGAAAAAAATCTGCATCTTTCAAGAAGGCAGTGATTTTTATGAATGATAATGCTCCATCTCGTGCATCAAAGTACTCCACTACATAGTCAGCCAGTAAAGGCCTTAAAGATGAAAGAATAATGACATGGCCCTTTCCTCACTGGACCCAAATCCTATTGAGAAATTGTGGGCCCTTCTTAAACGTGAGCTGTACAGTGAAGGAAAACAGTACACCTCTCTGAACAGTGTCTGGGAGGCTGTGGTTGCTGCTGCACAAAAAGCTGATGGTCAGGAGATCAAGAAACTGACAGACTCCATGGATGGAAGACTTTTGAGTGTTACTGAAAAAAAGGGTGGTTATATTGGTCAAAGATTTATTTTTTGAAATGTTTATTTGTAAAGTTTGAGTTGTTTACTATCCTCACTTTAACAGATAAAAATAAACAACTGAGATGGGATTTTTTTTTTCTTTGAGTTGTGTAATAATTCTAAACCAGCCACAGGGGCCCACAAGCCAGTGTACTCCTAGTGCCGGTCCCAAGCCCAGGTAAATGGTGAGGGTTGTGTCAGGAAGGCCATCCGGTGTAAAAAATTTGCCAAATCAAATATGCAGATTCATAACCAGATGATCCGCTGTGGCAAACCCTAACGGGAGCAGCCGAAAGAAGAAGAAATTGTGTAATAATTCTGCACACTACTAGTTGTCTAATACTTATGCACACACAGATATTCTCGTACAAAAGCCAAAACCTCACTTTCACTTCCTTAAATATTCAGGTTTGAGGTTCATTAATATTTTGGGTTGACCAAGAGCACTGCTGTTGTTAAATAATAAAACTAATCCGCAAAAATTCAACTTGCCTAATAATTGTGCACACAGTGTAGTATTTTATCAGCAGCACTAATTAGCATGTCAGTGCATTGCACCAGTGCACTTTTATAGAGGCAGCTTACTAGTTACCCTATTCCTGGCTTCAACAATGCAATGGCAGCTTATTTATATATACACACAGTATGAGGCTGATAACTTGCCTGGTTCTTGCGATAGTCTTGTTGAGAGTGACGAAGGATCCTGTAGCACAGTCTGAACACGTACTTGAAGTGAGCATAGCGCTGGTCTCCCAAATCCTCCAACCTCAGCATTGGCCCGTCACTGTTTTCTGTAAATGGAGCCTTCAGGATGCCAAATATCTGGAACAACATAACCCCATATGCACAAATAAAGGCCAAATTGAGTATCTATAGACTATAGCAGGAGAGTTACTTTGATAAATTGTGTGTGTTTTTAAAACATTGCAATGAATGATGCAATTTAAAATTTAAAAAGGAGAAAGAGCGGTCCAGGTGGGTTTTTACACAGTGCTGACCTGGGCGAGGATGTTTTGTTCCCGCATGAGTTTCTGCCGCTCCCGGTTGGGTGTAGAGGTGACCACAGATAGAACATCTTGCCCGTTGTTTGGCACCACACACACAAAGAAAACCAGGTCCTCCAGAAGCTTAGTCACAAACCTGAAATATAATGTAACTCAGTATGCATATCATCTGATGTTAACTGTGTCACTATGTGTGTTTTCTGTACCTCCTCTCATTCTGAGTAATGTTGGCATACTGAAGCTTCCTCACAGTGGACTCCAAGACTTTGCTTGCATCATTAGCAAAGTCCAAGTCTCTGACCTCTGACAAGGGAACAGACACGATGGCAAATGCCTCTTTGTCCTCTTTAGTAGGACATGTGCCAATCTATGACAGCCAAAAAATATTTTAAGTAATGTATCCATGTTAGTTTTATGTGTGTGTGTGTGTGTGGTGGGGCAGCACATATTTAGACCTTGAGCATAACAGGCCGCTCCTCCTCTGCATCAATAGGGACATTGGTGCTGGTCACCCAGGTGTTGGTACACAGATGCCTAAGTCGCACATAGGAGTTTCTGTAGGGATGAGGCACATTATTTACAGCACATGAGAAGGTGAGTTAATTATTATCTGTCTACTATAACTGAATTGAAAATGATCAATTTTGGTAGGCCAGTTCACTTCATATCCATTGTTAAATTATTAATTTTTAAAGTATCAACATGACTCCAGGATTCAGAAAGTCACCACCACACAAATTTTATACATACATTCAAAGACCTATTGTCTTGGGTGTCTTCCTTTCTATTCCGAGGCCCATCAAGAAGCTAATATTTCTGTTTTTGTAAACTATTCCAAACGTTTGTTATTTAACTGTGTAAGTTACAGACATGCACAGTTTATGTTCAACTTACGGTGAATTTCAAAAACTTGTTGCAACTTAGTTTCACTTTCTTGTGAAATTCTCCACTAAAAAGTATCAGTATTTAGATTCCTCCATTACTAACAACAAAATTAAAGAAAACTCAAGAAAACAAATAAAATAATCACAAACCCTGATGATTTGCAGACGTAATTAGAAACATCAACTCCTACTAATGGCAGATTTTTTGTCATAAAATACTGTGCATCTCCTGTGGATACAGATACAACTTATTTTTCTTAGCATTGCTGCAATGCGAATAGCTGACCTGGGCACAAGACAGTCGGCCCGCTGCAGGGTGGTGGCATCCAGCTCAAACAGAGAGGCAATGTCATTCCCGTGAGGAACAGAAACCAAGGTGAAAGTAATCTTCTCTGCTGCTTGATGCTTCTTCTTAGAGTACACAGTATCTGTCTCATTCTGGAGCATGCGCACAAACACACACATACACGCACACGAATTAAACATTTGTGTGTACAGTCTAACCTTATTATTTGCCAGTTGCAGGCAGTGAATTTTACTCTGTCCCAACAATCTTTTAAACACACTCAACACAACACTAAGATGTTCAGTGCAGATTCAAGTCCAAGCAAGAACAAATCTAAAATTTTGCAGAGCTTGGTTGCACAAGTGGGTCAATTAGTCAAACTTGGAGCAGGTACAAGCTGCAACTCATTAATACACGTTACTGATGCTATTCTACAAATTATTCTCCTGGAAATATCTATCAAATTGCTTATTTTGATAGCCAAGTATAGAAAAATTGCTGTTATTAATTTTATTAGTATTAACCGATTAGTCAACAAAAAGAAAATCAACTTAAACCTTTTTTTTAAACCACTGATAAATCACTTAAGGAGTCTTTTCTAAATGCTAGTTCGATCTCCTCAAATGTGCTCATCAGTGCTTTTAAATGTAATGAGTACATCAGAGGGACAGCTCAGGTTGAGAAGTTTGGAGACAAAGTCAGAGAGGCAAGGCTGAGATGGTCTGGACATGTTCAGAGGAGGGATAGTGGATATATTGGACAAGGATGTTGAGGATGGAGCTGCCAGGCAGGAGGAGAAGAGGAAGACCACAGAGAAGATTCATGGATGTAGTGAAGGAGGACATGCAGAGGGTTGGTGTGAGGGAAGAGGATGCAAGAGATAGGGTGAGATGGAGGCAGATGATCCGCTGTGGCGACCCCTAACGGGAACAGCCAAAAGAAGAAGAAGAAGAGTGCTTTTAAATGTAATATTTCTGAAGCAGCGTAGTCACATGGGAAAGTGAAAGGGGTATTTTATGACACTTAATAAAGAGTGATTATTAGGGTAACAGGCTGTGGATGTGACTGGCAACTCTCAAGTGCAACTGTGATTTACTTCACGTTTATGAATCAGTGTGTTGCTTTTATCTTGCTTTCCTTCACCTTTTTACTTTTTTCTCCTCAACTTTATTCATTTCTGTGCAAGGTTATTACAGTCAACTACAATTAAAATAAAAACTAAAAGCAGGAGTGAGAAAAATTACTTTGTGAGAATTGTGAAAATAGCCATGGAATACATGTCGACAATGCCGCTGATTGTTTCCATTTTTATTTAGACACATGAAATGGGGGGTACATGCTATTATTTTCATACTATAGCTGCACCCAAAAAATGGTAGATATAGATTAAGTGTTTCTGTAATTACTGATAATTTATCCATTTACTTAACTACTTGATACAGTTAGGTCCATAACATTTGGGAAAAAAATCACTTTTTTTGCCTCTGTACATCACCACAGTGGATTTTAATTAAAACATCAAGATGTGACCAATGTGCAGACTTTCAGCTTTGATTAAAGGGGTTTAACAAGAATTACAGCAATTTGTATACATAGTCCTCCATTTGCAGAGGCTCAAAAGAAATGGGACAATTGACTGACAAGATACGGCCTTATTTCCTCATTATACCATGAAAGATTAAGAAGATTACAGCTCTGGAGTTGATTCAAATGGTTCAACTTGCATTTGATAGTTGTTAACTGAAACTCTCAATATCAGGTCCAAAGAGATGTTGATGCAAGTGAAGGAGGCCCTTCTTATCTTATTCTTGTCCTTTGCATTGTTTACACTGCATTGCATTGTTGCAACTATTGCACATGTTGCACATATTGCACTTTATTTATCTCCTTTTTTAAAATCTTTTAAACTTAAATTTTTAACTGTAGAAATAAAAACTAGCCCTGTCTCTGTCACATGTCATATGTTTACATGTTTGTATGTTGCACAAGGTCCTGGAGAAACACTATTTCATTTCATTATGTTCTGCGTCAGCTATATGTGGTTGAAATGACAAAGCTCTCTTGAATCTTGAATCTTAGGCTTAAAAAATGAATCTGGAGTATTCTTAAAAAGAAAAAATGCACTGGGCACCTCACCAACACCAAAAGGCCTGGAAGACCACCAAATATAACTAAAGTGGATGATCCTAAAATTCTTCACTTGATTAAGAAAAATCTTTTCACAAAATCTAGCTAAGGTACAAACACTTTCAAGGAGGTAGGTATAGCACTGTCAGAGTTTACAATCGAGAGACAACTTCATGAATCTTAAGACAGAGGGTTTAGAACAAGGTGCAAACCACTGGTTACAAACTGAAAGGCCATATCAGATTTCCCCAGGAAACAAAATGAGCCTGTAAAGTTCTGGAAAAAAAATCTTTGGACAGATGAACTTGTACCAATGATGGGAAGAGAAAAGTATGGATATGGAAAGGCACAGTTCATGATCCAAAGTATACCACATCATATGCCAAACATGGTGGAGGCAATGTTATGGTATGGGCATGTATGGCTGCCAGTGGAACAATGACACTAGTGGGTATTGATAAGGTGACTGCTAATAAAAAAAGCAGGATGAGTTCTTACAGTGCTATACTATTTTCTCACATTTAACCAAATGCTGTTAAACCGATTGGATGGCAATTCACAGTGCAAATGGATAATGAATCAATGCAAAAGTAACAAGAATTTCTCAAACCAAAGAAATGGGATATTCTTTAACGGCCAAGTGAGTCACCTGTTTTTCAGTTACTGCAGACAAAACTGAAGGAAGCGACACCCACAAACAAGCAGCAACTGAAGGCGGCTGCAGTAACATAGCATTTGGTTCTCGACTTCAGGCCATCATTGACTGCAAAGGATTTTCATCCAAGTATTAAAAGCAATCCTTTTATCAAAAATTTTATAAATTTTTTCTAGTACTTTTGAGACTCTAAAAATGGGGGACTATATGTAAAAATGGCTGCAATTTTTGAACAGTTGATGTAATACATTTGTCAAACACATTGAATTACAGCTAAAAATCTGCACTTTTATTGCATTTTGACTGTCTGATTTAAAATTCACTGCTGTGGTGTACAGAGACAAAACTGCAAAAAAAAGAAAAGAAAAGAAACTATGTCACTGTCCCAAAACTTGTGAGCCTAACTGTAAATGGTTTAGTGCTGAAAACACAGCAGTAAAAAAATTTGGTTGTCCTTACGTGCAATCTAAGAAACGTACCAACATCTTTCAAATTCACTCGCATACCTGATGGAAAGAACATCCAGTACATCTGTTTATACTATAACTACTCACACACACTGAAATGAAATGGTAAGCATGGTGAGTATTGAAGTCTACATGATTAAAAAGCTCAGCACAGACATCCTCTAGGCCAGTTTGGCTTATCTTTCCATACATACATTTTAAACACTGATAAGTAACACCTACCTATAAATACTGATAGCTACTCATAGTGTAAAACTGAGTACAGATGATTGTGAGCCAAACTATAATGTTATACTTCTTACTCTAATGAGCTAAATGTATATAAAGCCATGACTTCTCTGTGTGCTCTTAGACACTGCAGTACGTAGGCTCCTACAGTGTGCAGATACAGCGGATAACAGCAAGAGTTAATTTCTCCCACCGTTCTCTGCATGTCAATGGGAAGCTCCCCAGAGCTACCTCCATGCCTCAGCTTCTCCATCCTCCCACTCCCCTCCTCCCCTCTTCCATCTCCCCGTTCGCTCTGCTAGTGACTCACCCCACCAGCTTAGCACAGCCGAGTGGAGCAGAGCAGACAGCACGTCTGCCTCCCCTCCATCCCCTCTCGCAGGGCACCCCCGCACCCAGACGTTATGTAAGGAGCCCCCTGTGTGTCTGAAATTCAGCATGTGCATGAGAAAGTGTGCGAGACTGAGAGAGCTTGTGTGCATGTTCCTTGCATTGGCAGAATACAAATGTGCAAGCTCGCTGAGAGCTGAAAGAAATGTCTAGATATAGATTCAGAGTTTGGCAGAGTTTGTGTGGCTGCGTGCGAGAGAAATGGTGGTATTGCATAACCAGAGAATAGGGAGACAGACAAAGGCTATAAAGTTTGAAGCTATAACTTATTTACCTTTAAACTGTTAAAATTTCATAATTTCTGTCCTGTTCTCCAACTAATTTTACTCTGTCAAATTTAAAAAATGAATGAATTATGCTCCAATTAATTATGTTGAAAATGCCTTAGTATATACGGGGAAAAAATATGTCAGTAATACTTAGTGTAGTGCCTCCATCTGAGGTCAAGTGTGTGATATTGCATGCAAATGTGGTTGTTTGACTGACTCACCTCTCCTTTGGACTCCACAGTGTTGTCTTTAAATTCAGGGTTTACCTGCAGAGAAATTGACCCGTCAGTGGCCTCAGGTCTAGAAAGCTCTGCTGACAGAGTCATTATCACTATCACCACTCAATCCAAACTGTTCAACAGCAAACATGGTTGATAGTGGGCATAACAATGGGCATACTGCCACCTACAGCACATCATCTAAAAATCCTCTTCAACAGCACACACTCAAAACTGAAAAAATTCAGCTCAATCTGAAAAATAAACACCATATGGCTATTAATGCCAGTTGCTTTCTAAAAGTAGTCCATAATTAAACACAAATAGCCAGAAACTGATCAAATATTGCATCACTGAACCCACCTCAGCTGCAAGGTAATTTCCAGTTGCCAGGTGTTTGAAGCGGAAGAGACTGTTCCACTGTCCAGCTCCGCTCCGGCAGGGGTCATAGTGCACAACCTGCCATGAGGACACAAAATAAGGTGCATTTTACACCTAGAAGGATCACCTTTCATGTAGTGTGTGGGGTGCTTTCTCCAGGATCAAGAAGCAACAACGTGTTTTAGCGTCCGTTTCTGCCTGCCTCCAGCATAGGACCTTAATTATCTTGTTCACACAGGGAATTACAGCAGTCAAAATAATTTGCTGACTATGATAAATGGTTACATGAAGTGAGAAATCATGAACCAAACTAAATTAAAGTACATGCCTTGATTTTAAAGGTTTTGGCACACCAAAATCGTTTTGCACTGCAGCATCAGAATGAGTCAGAATAACAGTCATCTTTTTCACTGAAGTACAAAAGAATTTTGTGGTTATGACACTGGTGCAACAACATGTCAGTAACTGTTACAGCAACGTAAATCCCGGCACAAACAAAGGGACAACAGAAACTTCAACTCAGTGCAAACTAATAAAGAGGAACATACAACACAATGGATAGGATTATGCAAAGCTAAAGGTTAAAGGAGCAGACAAGCACACATTATGCATAAAGGGGAAAAAGTGGTATAAAGCCACAAGTAATGATCCTTAATAATGACATTTGCTATGGTAAAATGCTTCTGCTTACCCAAACTGAGCTGAGCATAGTTTAAGAGTTAGCTGGCTTTAGCACAATTTTTATTTTATTGGTGGCAGAGCTGATAGTTACTAAAAAGAAGTGTTCATTTCAGTTTTACTTGAAATCCAAAAACTGTCCCCAGACTGAAAAGCCACCCAGGGCTGGATTTGCAAAGCATGCTAAGGTTGAAGAGAAGTTAGAAGTAGCGGTAAAACCTTCTCATACTCAGCCATGGCTGCTTCCATTTATGGTAAATGGACAGGTGCTTACATAGTGCTTTTTTAAAAGCAATTTTTACTACAAGCCTCATTCACCCATTCATACAGTGCTTTATTTTATACCTTTAAGAGCATTTTACACTCCAATAGACGTATCAGGAGCAATTTAGGGTTCACTGTCTAAACCAAGGACATGTAGACTGGAGGAGATGGGGATCGAGCTACCAACCTTCTGAATAAGAGACAATTGAGAGACTAGCTCCTGAGCCACAGCCATTTATGAACATTGTTGCCTCAGCATTTAGAAAAATACAATAATAATCAGCTGTTTCGATAAACTATCTATCTATATCCAAATGAGTATGACCCTGAAAAGCATGAATGAACATTACTTCTTTTTAACTAATAATAATAACATTATTGATGGTTTTCACAAATTAAAAATTATTCAAGCTGATCTATGTTTTACCTCAATCTCCCAGAGAGCCTTGGAGCTGGTGGCAGAGGTAGCAGACTGTCGCAGTGTGGTCCTGAGAAAGACATGCTGTTGCTTCTTGTACTCATCACAGGTTAGAAACTTCTCCTGCTCAGCATGAAACAGCCTCACAACATCTCCCTGACGGAGGAGAGAATACAAATCACGAGAGTGCTACATAAAAATTGCATTTTTATATATTTTAAGACACAAATGAAATGCCTAGAACTCAGCCAGTACGACTCTGCCTTATATCTGACTCTGTGTGACCTTGACCTTTGACCCCATAATGTCCCAGATGCTATCAGATCTTCTACCCATCATAGGTATAAACCACACAACATTAGGAAAAGTTCCAACAAACAAGTCCGCTCACGTAGTGGTAAATTTTTGACCTTTACTATTACCTTTACTCACCTTTTATGGTGAGTAGCCACATGAATTTTGATAGACCTTACAACTGAGTCAGCAACTACAGAAAACATATTTATACTGAATTTGCATTTGACTTTGACCTTTGTCATTTGTTTTACCCATCATAGTGATTAACCTTACAAATATTGGTGAAGATGCAGCAGCCTAGTTTGTTCCTATGTTGGTAATGACATCAGAATCAAATCAGAATCAGAATCAGAATAAGTCAGCTCCTGCAGTGGTAACAAGATTTGTAACGGACAGAGGTACAGACAGAGGGACAGATAGAGGGTCAACTGGAAATTGTAACGCCTGTGCTGCTGAAACATAATAATGCATGCAGTTCCATTAAAATCATGAAGAAAAAAAAAAACATACCCCTTTTAGGACATCATCCCTGTAGTCACTAAATTTCATGAACAAGGTGACCTTCCAGCTGGTGTTACAGTTAACAGCATTGACCTGGAGTATGTGGAAAGTAGGGAACAACACAAAATTAATTTGCGTGCTGTCTGCTGAAATAATTATACCATTATAGTAATACCTTAGTACTATCTTTTATTCCTTTTAATGTCTTACTGCTGATAGCCACAATATAAGTGGACTAGTCTCACCTCTTTGCAGCCAACATTATCTAAAAGCTCGATGTTACTGGCATGAAGAGGCTGTCCGGCGTTCACAGGCATCAGCACCACTTTGTCGCCAACCACCACCTTGAAGACAATGAAAGACAGTCAAATTGCAAGAGGAGACACACTTGTCAATTCCCAGCAGTTTTCAAACGACTTAAGAAGAAAGTAAGAGTGCATTCATGCAAGGGATTTTTTTTAAACATCCCCATTCTTCTGGTCAAGAGTGCAGCAGCAAAACAGGCAGGGCTTCACTTCAGTGAGTGGTTGGGCAGTTCACAGCCAACAGGTTTATTCATACCATGGCCAGAAGGTATGAATGCAGCATACAAAAATATGGAGACTTACAAGTACGCTACTTTTAATTTTACCACTGTTTGCTTAACACATGCTTTCTTACCCGGCCAAACTTAAGTTATAACAGACTTTACAAGGTCATTTGTTTCTTCTCTTAAGCAGCCACACACAAGCACACTGTGGCATCAGAAATAGGTGGCCTGTTACTTTTTCCTGTACTAGAGTACATAAAACATTTTAAATATAAAGCAGCAATGACATACAATAGATAAAAAGCAACTAGATTTTTAACCTCAACCTGATAGTCTACATGCAGTTGATATGGTGTTGCATCCATGCTTTTCCACAATATTCTGTGTCAGACCTAATGCACACACATCATGCACAATCAGGAGCAATACCTTTAACCAGAGGATGCTAAAGCCAAAGGAGAAGGACAAAAATCAGTAATGTTACTTGAGCAGGACAAACAACGAACAGACAGTTCAGACAGAGAGGAATGTCAAGTTTTTGTACAGTACTTCATGAATGCAAAGCAATGATGCCAGGGAGAGGAAAACCTACATTATCCCCTTCACTGCGGAGCTTCCAGAAGGGCTGAATATAGAACCAGGAGCCCTCATTTCCAGCTGGATCCAAGGAAACACGCATGGCATTCTTCTCAAGCAAAGCAGGAAGACGCTTGTTCACCGTCAGGTACTTATTACTCTTTATGTGCAGGAGCTGAGACAGAACAATTACGCAGCTTAAATACTTAAAAAGCAATGGAAGACAATGTATTCAGTTCACAATATGTTTTGCATACAAAAAAGTACATTTCCTGCAGAGTATAACTATATTATCCATGCATGCATTTCTACATGAAAAGATCCTGTTTACTATGTTATTTAATGTGACTTTATTTGGAGAGAGTGCCACACAAGACATTTCATGATTTTCTAAATGACCTCATGTTTTAAGTCAATCCTGCTTATCAATAAGGTGTGTTAAATAAGGTAATGGAACAACAGCCACTACTTTTTGCAACAGTAGTTAAATATGTAGTTTCTCAATCCAACCTTTAAGGCAAGAATTAAGCAACAGTCTAATCAAATACTATCATTTCGTTTTTTAATACCTGACAGAGTTATCAGGGATTGCATGACAGTAAAACAAGCTTAGTAAACAATAAAACAAAAGGTATGCGCTCCACTCAGTAGAGGTTGACTCTACCTGGATGACATTGCTGTACTTGACAACTTCTCCAAGAAGCTTCTTGTTCTCCGACTCGTTCTGCTTCTGTTCCAGTTCTGCTGCATGCTGCATAATGAAAGAGACCATTGTTAAAAAAGGTGTCATATATGGCTTCCTCCTTTCACATTTCATTAACAACCAACAGGTTTTTTACATGAGGAAAAAGAAGTCACAACCATAAGCTTATGATACCATTTTAAAATACACTGAATGGTTGTAATAAACTGAATTATAGTTATTTTCACCAGTCATTGCTCGAGCAAAGCAGAGCAGAGCAGAGGAGACCCCAGTGGTGAATCAGAGAGCAAAGGAAAAAACTAGTGGAACTATACCTAACAGCAAAACACAGCAGAGACTCTAACATTGAGCTGAAATGAAATGCGTTTTGACATCGGTCCATCTCTAGTTTAAATTGTACTCAGACGTAAAATTTATGCAGAATTAAGGTCTTGGCCACTTTGAGAAACAGATAGGTGGCATTTCTTCTTGGTCAGATTTCATTTGCACAAAAAGACATTCTCAGGAGTTGGCTGTTCTAGCTCTACCCTAAAAAACAAGATAAGTGCAAATAACTGAGGTTAATAGTATAAATCAAATACTCTGGATTCCATACTGCCATCTTGATTTTTACAATGCAGTAGGGAGGTCATGACTCTGTACACTTTATGACTGTAGGAAGGGCCGACAATATCAAAAGGATTGACTTTCATACACTCATGTGCACAAGCAGCCAGACCAGCTATGAAAATATAGTGTAGAGAAACTCAGATTACTAAACAAACAGACGTAATGCACCTTTGTTCTCTGCTCAGGAAACAAAATCTTTACACAGCAAATAATTGCCTATATGTTAGAAATGAACACATAGAACCATTAAAATGCTTATTAAAAAAGAAATTCTGGATGCACATCAAGGTTAAAAATGGTTATACCTGTAACTTTTTAAACAGGTCTCCTTGTGTATTGTTGTTTCCTTGTTTTCCTTGCTTTGCCTTCCAGAACTGCTTCTGAGCAGAGTATCTGTTCATGGGACACACCTTGAAGAGGCAATCTGAAGAGAAGGAAAAGCATTCAGGCCCAAAGCAGTCACTCACATGAGCTAGGTCAGGTGCCACTTAAGAGTCTTTATGTGGGGAAACCTCATGTTGAGCTTAATGGTTATTTAACCACCAACAGCCTTTAAGTCACGTCAAAATTTAAAGGCTTGTTTTTAACCCTTGTACTGTAGGACCTCAATATAGTGATGTCCCAGATAAGTTTCGTGTATTGCCGGTCATCTATATATTAATCACTTCCAGTGTTTTCATTCACTGCCGGTCGTCTAGCTGGTCGTATAGCTGGCAGTAGTAGGGTTAAAACCACAAGGCTGTGTCAGGCAACGCTGACCATGAATGTGTGTGTGTTTGTGTGCATGTGTGTGACCACCAAAATCCTACACACCTCTGAACTTTTTGGGTGGATTGGCAAGGTCTCCAGCATCCGGCTGGACAACACACCTGTCATCAACAAGCCTGCAGAGAAGGGAAAACATGAAAACACATCGATATATTTATTATAAGTGCATTACTAAAGTTGCTGATTGAAACTTCTGTGTGGGAATTTTATTAGCCAGTACAGCACTTGCCTAGTAAAAAGAGATTTGCATAGCACAAACTGTTGTCTTATGGTAGTATCACATTCATGTGCAAATACAGTTAAGTCCATAAGATTTTGGACAGAGTCATTGCCTCTGTACACTCTCAAACTTAATTTTAAGTCAAATAGTCAAGATGTGATCGAAGCACAGACTTTCAGCTTAAATTCAGGAGGTTTAACTAAAGTATTATATTAACTGTTTAGGAATTACAACTATTTTAAACCGAGACTCCCATTTTCAGAGGATCAAAAATAAATTAAATTAAATTAAAATTTTACAACCAGATGAGACCTGTTCCCTCATTATTCCATGAAAAACCAAGCAGATAAAAGGTCCACAGTTTATTCCAAGTGTTGAACTGGTATTTGCTAGCTTTTCATTGGAATTTTCAATGTGAGGGACAAAGAGAGGTATGAATGTGAAGGAGGCCTTCATTAGACTGGAATGCCAAAATAAAATTATCAAAAAGATAGCAAAAACTTTATGAGTGCCCAAACCAACAATCTGGTACATTCTTAAAAAGAATGAAGGCACTGCCCAGCTCAGCATCACCAAAAGGCCTGGAAGACCACGGAAGACAACTAAAGTGGATGATTGCAAATCCTTTGCTTGGTTAAGAAAAACCTCTTTACAACATTCAGCCAAGTGGACAACAAAACTGATCTGATGGTGTTCCACCGGAAATGGATAAAGACCCAAAGAATACTGCAAAAGCAAACCAAGAAATTCTCAAGTCAGATACCTGATACCTAACATAGCAGCTTTTCAGTTACTGAAGACAAAACTGAAGGCAGAAAGACCCACAAACAAGCAGTAACTGAAGGAGGCTACAGTAAAGGCCTTGCAGCATCTCAAGGAGGAAATACATTTGCTGATCTTCATGGGTTCTAGACTTCAGGCAGTTGTTGACTGCAAATTATTTTAAAAATTTTCCAAGTATTAAAACAATCTTTATAAATATATTAGTTCATCCAATTATTTTTAAGCCTCTGAAAATAGAGGGCGATGTATAAAAATGGCTGTAATCCCTGAACAGTCAATGCAATATTTTTGTCAAACCTCTTGAACTAAAGCTGAAAGTCTGTACATCAGTCAGATCTCAGATCAGATGCAAAAACAAGCAAAACATAACTGTCATTAACCAAAATAAAAAAAACTCATCTACCTAATTGTTAACTGAACATGAAGCAACAGAACTACAATTAAAGCGTATTATTTGAATAGTCATTTTACATCACCACAGGAAGAAAAGCATAACTGAAAACAACACAAAGGGCGAATCTCTCTGTTCTTCATCATATTCACTTCCTTTAGAGCACTCCCAGGATTTAGATGCATTTCTGGGTGGAGTTCATCCATATTAACAGTGCTTTGATCTCTGCTTTCATACACACACACACAGGTCATGTGGTCTAGTGATGAGATAAATAAACTTGAGTAAACTGACAAAGTTTCTATGGCTTCCGCTTGGAGCACAGTTAAAGTTAAAAAAATACAGAAATAAATCAAATAATCCAAAAGAAGACCAGATGTCAACACAGTGTCCGTAAAATGTAAAATAAAGCTTTGAGGCGATACACTGCATTGGTCATGCAAGAGCTGGCCTCCCTCTGAAGTCGTCTGTAGATTGCTAGAGCACACACTGGGCTGCTGCCACCAGAGGAAACCATGTGGCCTCTGTGCAGGGTTGATTAGAGGGCATTCAAAAGGTGTCATCTACTTAACTGTCTTGTTCCCCCATATCCTCCCATTTTATTCTCAAAACACTAGACATGTTTCCCTGACAGGTTTCGAGACAAAGCAAGTCAGCGAAACTCACCTTTCTGACACATTTGATGAGAACAGGATTAAAACTATAAAGCTTGTGATGATGGATAACACAGGAAATGCTTTGGTTCAAAGGAGTTAAAACGGCTCAATTTGTGTTGCAAATAAGCATTAAGGAAGTACTAATGACAAGTGCGCACTAACTGTCAAAATTAACACCTATCAACAGTTATTTAAAATAACTGATAACGCCTGTTACATCATTCACATATGGATCAATGGCAAAGATAAAAAGCGAGATATCTGATCATATGAGGGGTGTTTTTATAGACTGGTGTGTTAAACCTGCTTAATTTGTACCAGTAGCAGCACTTTTGCAGAAATAAATCATTATTTGAAAGTGTGTTCCTCTTCCCATGTTCATTTTTAAATTGTGACCAAAGTTAAACAAGTTTAATTTCTGCATCCTTGGCTGGAAGTTCTCTGAGAGAGCTGAGGCTGAAGTTGCATATAAAAGCCTGAATGGCAGACAGCCCACTGTGGAAGCAGTAGAGAAAAAGTAGGCAGAGATGAAAAAACAAAAGGTTTACAAAATTATTATTCTTCTTTACCCCTACTCCATTTCTCTTCTTACCTACACCATAGTAGAACAGTTTGAATCCACCTCCTATGTTCCTGGCCTTGCTTCCCCTCCACCTGGTTTCTTGCACACACAATATATCTACCTTCCTTCTCTCCATCATATCAGCCAGCTCTCGCCCTTTACCAGTCATAGTCAGATGTCACAGGTCTGATGTGACCAAAGTATTGGACAATTCCTTTATCCAGATCTTTACTTTAGTCCTGAGGGCAAACAAAACAACAGTTCAAACTTATACCCTCTTTAAAGCTGTAAACTGAAATTAAGTTTCTTCCTGCAGGAACCCGCAATTTTCTTTAGAAAATCAGTTTGGCTCAGTTAAGACAGGGCTAAGGCAGCAGACAAATTTGGAGAAGCAAATTTGAGATATGAGGAGAACTAGTCCACTTTAAAGTCTGGAAGAATTAATGCAAGGAAAACTAGTGCTCTGTAAGGTAAGTGATCACAGTATTTAAGGAGGCTTTCTTGCAGCATTTGCTTATAGCTTTGATTTTAACGATGACACCTACACAACAGACTCCCATTCCATTTATTCCCTTTGTTCCACAGTTCAAGGTGCACAAGCACATCCATTCATCCCGTCCACTGAGAAGGAACGTAATGTAATGTACAAGTCCTCCAATTCATACAAAGCTGGCAGCTCTGCTGAAGAGAGATGAGCCATTTCCCTTTTATGCCATGACACTCAATCAGTCAATCCACAGGCTGTGTATTGTTTCCTCCAACTCTATATCAAAGTTACATCTAAATGAGAAACAATAGAGCCCAAGAGGAAGCATTACCACAGGGCTAAATGGCTAAACAGGAGGGCTCTCTGAAAAAGCTCATAAATAAGGCAGTCTGCAAGGAGCTGGGCGTTAGTACAAACACAGAGGCTTTGACAGCGCCTGACACTCTGTAACCAAGTTAAACATGAACCAAAGATAAATCTACCAGGCTGGACGCAGAGAAGCTAATTATAGCTAAACACAGGTTTAGCTGACTGAGGCAACACAGAAAAACATAGAAAAGCATGTCAGAGATATGTTTCCTCTGCTAAATGCAGAAAGGAACAACAAAGGGCAACAGAGAAATGACTCATCTGTAAGAAAAGTGCATGTCTCTAAAAGATTTTACCAACAGTGCCTGCATGTTTCAACCTGCTGATAGCTCATAATCGAAATGAGTCACACACTTCCAGATTAAACCGATCCTCAGATCACTTTTGGTGAAAGGTATTAAAAAATGAAAAAAAGGCATTTAGAACATCCTAAGCAATGGATACTACTTTTAATTGTCTATGTGTGTGTATATCTATCTATATATATATATATATATATATATATAGTCACTGATTTCATGCAAGGGTTTGCAGGCTTTTGAGAGTTTGCAATATATGTGTGTGAGAAGCTCACAGATTTAATGCTATTCTGGGCAAACATGGG
>VUQH01038217.1:0-18108 GCA_015106775.1 Etroplus canarensis | reverse complement strand
CACCCATTCACACACACACATATACACACACATAAACACACACACACACACACACACACACACATTTATATATATAGAGTGACTGATTTCATGCAAGGGTTTGCAGGCTTTTGAGAGTTTGCAATATATGTGTGTGAGAAGCTCACAGATTTAATGCTATTCTGGGCAAACATGGGCACGGGTAGCCTTGTGTAGACGAGGTTAACTTGCGTTCACAGAGCCTGTGGCTCAGGGAGGTTCCTGCAGGCCCTTTGCTTTATATATGGCTTCTCTCTCTGGGCCTAAGTGAGCTCTGGCACTGCAGAGCTCTTGATAAAATACTCAAGGCACCTGTCAGACTACATGAGTTACTGAATCGCTGATAAGAACTTCATTACTTTTCCTTCACAACAATAGAAGGAACAATCGCTGCTGTGCACTTTTGCATTATGAACTGTATAGTTTCAGTGTACTATATGTGGGATTTTTGCTTCAGTTTGCATTATCACAAATCTTAACAGCTATGGGAGCTTTTCACACTAGCTGCATCCACTCCAGCAGAGAGTAGTAAGTTTGCATACAAGAGACACACATAGTTTAGCTTCTCTTTGCTCAAAAAACAAAACAAAAACTCTATAGGTGATTGGACCATCTGATGTGCCAATACTGTTTACAGGAAGAATATAATGCAGGGTATGAGAGTGAGAGACAGAGTGAAACAGAGAGTGGGCAAAAAGGAGAGGATGTGGGTGGGGCAAACTCATTCCTCAGGGCCAGTCAGTCTTTCCACACTTGTTCAGCTGGCTCAGAGGCCAGGGTACACCCGGAACCAACATGTCACCTTGCGCTGAAGCTTTCAGCTCAGGAGGAACTACAGCCAAATGAACTGCTTGTGGCTCCTTTTTTACACTCCAGTCAGATTACACTTTAGGGGAGTGGTTTCCTTCTTTTGGCTAATTCTGTTTAAAATTACACAACACCACCTTATCTATGAGCACTTCCACAAACTTCGGAGTCATTTCAATGGATTAACGATGACTGGCGAGAAAAAAGGGGCTTGATGAAATATTGTTTGTTCCTTTTCAGCCCCCCTATTCACCTTATAGCCTCTCATGTTTATCTTGTGATCCACTGGACTGTTCTTCAACCTTGGGCTGCTGACCAGTGCTTTAAATATTGACCTGCAGTGGCTAAATCTGACAAGAATCTTGAAAGTTTGATTTCATGATGGCTTCACATGGACTGCCATAAGAAAACTCTAACGAGTGTGCAACATTTACAAAAACCTTGTTCCTGTATTTAAATGGGAAATGTTTATTCTTTTACCCACACCTCCCCCCAAAAATACTACGTTAACTATTTGAAAGATTATCATACACATAATGCAAATGCGTCAAAAGATCTGAATGTCCAATATTCTTGCTATAAGTGATCTACATAACAGGAGGAGTGGCATGCATGAGCAATAGTCATCTCTTCTTATCCTAACATAAAAGGAATTAAAATTTTTAAAAAAGCAGCTCTTCCCTCATTTTGCTCAGGGCCACCCTGACACCTCCTGGCGCGTCTCTCTGGGCCCCTAAACCCCACATTGGTGACCACAGCAAAAAGGAATCCGCCTGCAGCCGCTTGAGAAGCCTACCTGGGCAACACGTTGCTTTGCATTCCTGATACATTTGCGTAAAAGTGAAGAGTTTCCTGAGCAGCAGCAGCAGCAAGTTTGCGCGCCGATGGGCCTTGGCCGCGGGTCGCACTTCAGTTTTAACTCGTTTGGTTTGCAGTGGACGCAAAGAGACGAGGTGTCGGGTGTGAAGTGAAAGCAGTTAAAAACCGTGCATAGGGGAGGGTTACGCTATAGGGACTCTTGGGTGAGCAGAAAGTGAGAGACAGAAAAGGAAGAACGTACCCCAAAGTACTGATGAAGCCATTCACCGAGCCTTCCGCGTACAGAGACACAATGTCTCCAATGTGAAGAAAACTAGACCTCTGCTCTGGCATATTCAGCGAAGATCTGTTTCAGATCTGCTTTTCCATTTATGAACAATCCGCACTCCCCTCCTCGGGTAAAGTGATCCCCACGTTTACAGCGCCTCCACTTTGGCATCAGCCATCAGATTCACTTTCATTCTTCCAGTTCCGCTGCCCGGCGAAGTCGATCGAGCGATGGTGAAAGTGCAAAAGAAAAACAGGCAAGCGAGTTTTAGGAAAGCACTGTGTTTTTACACTTATTCAACTTCTTCCTGTATGTCAGACACCCGGAGAACGCTCACATCCACTCTTCAGGGGGAGGAGACTGACGCTGTCACGGCTGTGAGCAAATTCCGTTTAGTGGCAACTTTTTTTTTGTTTTATTCAGAGCAGGCGCACTGAAATACACAAGGCGTTAAATGAGTTTTACGAGGAAATTTGTGTGTGCATGTGGATCAGAGGACTATGCATAGACATGAGAGATATTTTGGAGAGCTTAAACTATATCATACTATTCCCTCCATAAAATGAGTCCCTTCTCCTGATCTTGCAAAACCATAGATAGATAGATAGATAGATAGATAGATAGTTAGATAGATAGATAGATAGATAGATAGATAGGTTTATTTCCTGAACCGTTAGGGAAAACACTAATGCAAATATATTAAAATCATTATGGCTACAAGCCACCAGTATGTTTTGAAGCTGGACAAAAAACACAGGCCACAAATGTTAAACTTACAGACTCTGTGCACCATACATCCTCAAAGTTCTTTCACAAGTCCTGGTTCATTATTTTACAGACTTAACATATATTATAAAAGTCCATACACTGTCAAAGATTCAAGGGGCAGTTTGCCCCAAAATCAAATCTATGTATTTTTCCTCTGGCCTGCAGTGCTGTTTATCCACCTAGATTGCTTTGGTGTGAGCTGCCCAGTTTTTGGAGATATCCCTTGAAGAAATGTCTACTTCTATTGAATGTAATCTCAGTGCTTATCTTATGACACTCAAAGCACCAGAAGCTGCATTTACAAAACTCAAGAGCAATGTATCTTTCCAGAAATCATAACCCGGTTACTCCAAAAAAAAAAAAAAAATCTTGCTTTGCTTTGTTTGCAGTTTCGTGTAGGAGTTATTTTCTGTCTACCAAACCGCACCCATATCATTCTGAAGAAGAAAGCATAAAGAGTGACAAGTTGCAAAAATGATGACTTCTTCCCTCAGCTGAGCTCTTGGTTGGGGACAGAAGAAAGAAGGAAAGTTCACACATAATTTTAATCACAGCAAGGTTTGTGGATATTTTGAGTGACTGGCTTATGGTTTCTGGAAAGAGACTTGCTTATTTCTGTATTTATTATTAAAGTTAAAGTTAAAATAAGATTTTTAAAAAAAATTAAAACTATTGTCGCTTAACACAGATCATCACTGCATCCAGAAATGCAACTCGAAACTGTATTATCCAAGGAGTAAGCCATACACCAATTCTATGCAGAAACATGGCTGAGTTCTCTGGGGCCTCAGCTCATCTCAGATGGACTGAAAGACTGTGAAAAATGGGTGTTAATTTCTCTGTGTCAATAGTGAAAACAATCATCCAGATTGATATCAGTGAAAGTTGCAAAAGCCAGCATGTGTGATGGTACAGGGGGGGGAATTACCATACCAATCTTGGTAGGATTTTAGACAGACATATGCTGCCAAGTGTCTTTTCGTGACACCCATGATTATTTCACCAGCACAATGCCACACCACATTCTGCACTGGCTGCAGCGACATGGTTTCGTAGACACAGAGTGCATGAGATTGACTGGTCTGTTGACAGTCCAGATCTATCTCCTCTTGAAAATGTATGGTGCAGCATGAAGAGGAGAATCAGACAATAGAGCATGTACTGGTGAGTATCCAAAGTGTTATATCAAACAAGAATGGACCAATTTCAAAACTACAACAATTAACATCCTTCCACAACCAGTAAAAGGTGCTATTAAAAGGAAAGGGGGTGTAACACAATGTTAAACATGCCTCTATCCTGACTTTTGCTGTGTTGCAGCCGTCAAATATTAAATTTGTGTATATTTATGAAATAAAACTAAGTTGGTAAAACTAGTGAAAGTCTTTTCTTTTGTACTTTTGACAGTTAAATAGAGGTTTACGCCTATTAACATAGTGCACATATTTTTTTTTTTATTGCATTTGGCGAATATTCCCAATTTTCTGGAAACAGTGTTTGTATGCAAACATATAATTAAAAGGGCAATTTGAATACTTTTGAATTGGATCCATTCAATTTGACTAATTTAGATGATAAGCTGCACTTTTATTTTAGTGAGCGTTACTTCTTCCAACTCTGACAATGACTGAAATGATTATGGCAATGATAATCATTGGTGAGAGTACTGTTTCTGCCCCAGATTGCATTTAATGTCAGATGTATGGTAATAGTGGCCCATGAATGTGAAATCCCGCAAAAGTGACAGTGTCATTTACCACATTTCACTGGAAAGGTTTAATCAGCAGTAGGTGGGCGAAATTACCTGCAGTGGAAGAAGCATAAAGAGCAGGGTTTATGGGTTTTTTGTACTACCCCTATTTATACACTAGGGGGCGCTTCAGATCAGACCTCAATGAGTTTACACTGAGTAGTCGCTCATGCAGTCATCTGACCTGTATCGCCCCGCAGTATTCAGTCTTCAACCAACAGGTACCTCAGCTGCGCCCCTGACTTTTCTGTGTGTTCAGTATAAACACCAACAACTGTGTTTATTACTGGTTTCACTGTAATGCAAACTAGCAATAACAAAAAAACAACAACAAAAAAACAAAGAAATATATAAACACTGAAATTTTAGGACTTGTGAAACCAAATGAAATGACTGGGTTGCATAATGACAGACTGCAGAAAAAGACATGTAAATGATGCAAGTTTTTCTTACTATCAGTTTAATGTTGGCACTCAGACTTATTTATTCTTGGAGGTGCCAGGTTGACAGCCTTACCTGTATAAATGTAACTGTGATAAATAATAATAGTAATTTTCTAACACAAGATAAGTTGGAGTTCTGTACAGTACTTTATACTCACATTTTTTTATTCCACTGAGTGAAAAAACACTTCCCAGGACTTGCTTCGGCAATGTGAGTAAACTGCAATGATTTCAAAATGTAGATGAAGAAAATACACAAAATTAAAGCACTTTCAAATTGCTACATTTACTGAACATTTACTGAAGCTTTAGTTACATCACACACACGGGCCTACAAGTAACACAAGATAAACATAAACTGCGATGCATTTTTTGGCCTACCATCATCTGAAGTACACATTTATGAAATTTAAAGCATCTCCTGCTGCAAGACGATTGGAATTCTTCTCCGCAGTGATCCATCCATAAGTATGTTATAGCCTACTGTATGAAATAAATGACTAGCCCGAGTCAGTCTGACTTTTGCTTTGAAATTTCATGTATTTAATTGAGTTTTTATAGAAATAATTGATACTGCATATATCTTATTGTGGCTTCCTGGTGTATACTACTTTATTACTACATAGTACAGGCTACCCAAACTTTGTCAGCTAATAATATAAGAAGCGCTATATTTAAAGAAAATGGTAATGGTTGAGTACCATGGTTTAAATGAGAGTCAGTAAATGTCAGAAAGATTAAAACTACCAATAGGCTACAAGCAATAGTACCTCTGCAGTACACTTAACAGAGCATCGGCCAGTTTAGACTTAAGTTTCATCTTAGCACTCCTAAAAATAGCATTAGTCATAGAAGTAACAGTAATGCATTTTATTATTATTTTCTGACATTGTTACACAATATAGTGTACACTGGCAAATCAGTTTTGAGCTCTGCCCAGTTGCATTGACTAATTTCTGACTTTTCAGAGAAGCCCAGTGAGCCAGCTCAAATTTGCATATAAAAGGTGAATTCATCATTTCTGTTTAAAATGGTAAACCATAAAGAACTCACTGAAAAGGAAAGAGTTAACATTAAAGCACCTGATGTTGCCGTATGGTCTTTCTTGTTTTTATGACAGGTGGTCTGATAAATTTGCTAAGTACTGTATTTGCCTACCTGATACCCTGTGTTGAGTCTGCACGATATGGTTTGCATGAACTCAAAAACTTTAAGGTACTGGTATCTTAACAGTTTGCTTCTTCTTACACATGGACATGGAAAGGCCTATCTGTATTGGATGATACTACTTTAATTGCTTGATAATTTGGTGGACTGCCCCTATGTGGTTAAGAGACTGAAGCGATGTTGTGCACATTTCTCCTCATAGCTGCTTTAGTACAAATTGATCTTTAACTTACAGCACTATGCAAAAGTCTCAAGCCACCCTTCATTTCATTATATTTTGCTAGAAGAAATTACAAGGAAGTCTGGCTCCTTGAAAGGAAAATATAAACAAATTAGGGGTGACCTAATACTTCTGCACAGTACTGTACTGTATGTACTGTATGATTGAGTCTTTGCCTCAGGTTCCATTACCTAATGGGTCCACCCTAAAACAGGTGTGTTATATTGAAATCAGTGATTGTTCATTCTTAATTATTCTGTGATGCTACAGTAGATCATCCACCTGATTAGGTTGCTTTTGAAAGGAATATTGTAACAATAGTCAATATTGTAACACACAACTGAAGATGTAATAAGCTTTCAATATGTCTGCAAGCAGTATGTTCCATATTATTATTAAAACTTCTGTTCATTTTACTAAAATTTATTTATTTATGTATTTAATGCCAAAGCAGTATCTGCAAGAAGTGCTCTACTTTGAAAAGGTTTTAAAAATGTACAGAAAGGACAAAATTTCTCTGGTATTATGATAAACGTTACCTTAAAGATTTCCCTGTGATACAATTAATTTGAAATTGTCCTAATCTTAAATGGTTTGTTAATTTTATTTGTTGATTTTGAGGTTTGACTTAAATTTAATTATGTGTTCTTTTCTTCTTTTTTTTATTGTTTCAGGGTTAGGCGCTATATAAGCTTTGGCTTCAGCCTGCACTTTTTCAGTTTTCTACATGTCTTACTTCTTTGCCCTTGTATTTTTAATATTACATATAGAACCAAGAAAAAAAGTTTTGATTTGGGGCTGAGTCCCCCTAAATGTCTGATCCTCGAATCGCCCCTGGTAAGGAAGTAGGTGGTAATTATTTAAGATTAGGTATTACCAGAGCGGAAAAAGTGATTGTATGGTTACATGTAATTTTGTGTGTGACACACTGGGCTGGAGGAAGGGAAAGAGAAAGGGAGGGAGAGAGCGAGCGAGCGAGAGAGAGAGAGAGAGAGAGAGAGAGAGCAAGTTGACGTTCCCATGCAGCAGCGGCAGCTGGGCAGTCGCACCTTTCTTAACAATCAGAAGCTCCTCTCCCTCCTTTACGTCTCTCCACACGGACCTGCAGCAGGAGAGAGCTCCACTCTGGAGGCAACATAAAGGAATTAGCTCATATTCACACCCCGACGACACCGCCAGGACTCTCCAGCAGGACTTTCCTCGGTCAGCCTCCTCACAGCCTTCGCTGCCGGCCGTCGGTCCGAGCCGTCGCGAGGCACCGGTGGGTGTGAGTAAAACGACACTTATTTCACTTTGACTCTTTCCCACGCACGTGCGGTGTGCCTGTGTGTTTAGTGAGAGAAATTGTTGCCGTGAAGTTGCGGATGCGTCGCTTCGCGTTTGTTCCCTCGTGGATGTTTCCGAGTTAACAGCTCGCGAAGCTCTGGATAATGAAGTGCTCCTTGGAGCCGCATCAGGACGGCAGCTTCAGCACACACACTAAGTCTACAGCGGTGCGCGAACACCGGAGCGCACAGTAATCAGTCAGCAGAGGGGGGCACAAGGTGCGTGGCCTCTTTTGCTCCACATTGTCGACTTATGGACTACTCCACCTGTTCAGCCGGCACAGAGTCTTTATATTAAATTCTACACTTTACTGCCAAATGACCTTTTTCAATCCTGATTACACCCCCCCACCTCCACCCCTTTGCCAGCTTAGAGTTGGTTTGTGCCTTGCTTCATTTCCTTGTGGATATTGACAAATTCTCTTCTTTTCCCAGGAGAAGTTGGAGAAGTGAATGGTGGAATGCAGGATTATCATCTGACCTTAACTGGAAGGAGAAGACATCAGACTATAAGATTGCACGTTTTCTGACCTCTGCTGCCCTACAATGCCTTTGAGGTTACAATGTCTACGCTAAAGCACGTTATTCTGCAGGATAAAGACCAGGACAATGAAAAGCGGCTGGACTGGAGTCTCATTGAATGGGCTGAAAATGAAGTTGTCACAACAGGTGTGGCGGATGCTGAGACACAAACAGACTCAGGGACTTTTGAGCACAAAGCGAGTCAGACCAGCAACCCAGTCATAATGCACATAGATCTCAAACGGACACACTCCAAACTGAGACATTTGTCTTTGGTGGACCCGGACAACTTGGTTGCACCTTTCTTTCAGTTTGACCGCCAGGCTCCTGGTCGCATCTCCACGTCTCCCACTTTGAGGAGGATGAGGAGCACCCGACGTCCTCTGGTGGATTCCAGAGAACCTGCCAGGATGGGGAGCACTCAGGAGGAGCCATCACCTGCAAGCACGTCATCCCCTGTAAGCCCCGTGTCACCGGTGCACAGAGTCATGTCTCCTCTTGCAGCGTGCCCCCTCTCTGATGGAGAGATCTGTCCCGACCATGAGCCAGTTTCATCCTCAGATCAAGAGCAAATCAGATCACACAGATCAAGGACTTTTGACAGCAGTATCACTTCCATGAGACAAGAATGCCGCAGTGCGCATCCTGTTCTTGTTAAGGATAATGGATTTCCCGAGAGTGAAGTTCAGGTGAGATTTTAGCAGGTCTGTATAAGTTTAGTGCCTGCATATTTACTCAGGAATAAAAATACTTTTCCTAATGTTTGCACCAATCTGCTCCCTCATCAGCACACATCAGTTTCCTGTAGTCTACTGTGGATTTTTTATCTAAAACTTAAAAATTAAATGGTTACACATTCCTTCCTTGAGCAAAACGTCCTTTCCCTCATTTGGCCTTGCCTCCTGCAGTGGTCACTCACAATGCGAGCTTTTGACAGCAAATGAATCAGCAGTTACAAGCACTGACAGCTCTGACCAAACCCACTGCCTGGAGAGCCCTGGGAAGTGCTCTCCTCGGGCCCCTATTCACTGCAGTCAGCAGTCACCCAATAATGGAGGGGTCAGTGAACGATGGAAAAAGATAATGGGGAGATCTATTCATCAGCTCGTGGTATTCAAGCGAGCACATTCTCAATAGAGCACTGACATTCTCCTCCAATATCAGAGGCTTTTGAGTGGTAGCGACCACTTAAAACAGTGATTCAAATTTGAGTGTCTTTGAAAGTGATATAGTGGTGTTGTTAGCAGTAGGAGGTCTGTGCACCATCTGTTTGATTCTGACTGTAAAGTGGGCTGGTGCCGATATGGCATGTAGATAGTATGATTACTGCTTTGGAAAGGTGAGGTCACTAACAAAGTTCTTTTTCTCTTACAGGAGAAGGAGCACTGCCATAATAGGTAAGTTTACTGTGGACTGTTTTGCATATTGTCTGTGTGTCCTGTTAGCACGGCTGGAAACATCAGAACTTCACTTTCAAGTGTGTGGGAACATATTTGCTTATCAGGCATGTAGTAAAACCTTTCCTGGTGGAACTGATATGGCTCTTGCATTTGTGAGATTCACCCCTGCACAAAAACAACAAAAAAAATGATCTGTAACATATCAGTTTGCCTTTGACTTATATGTTCACTGGATGCTTGAGAGCAAGCAAGGTTCATTAGACCTTTGGTTTGAGGATCCCTGTTGTGCATTCATTGTCACTCATGTCTTTGTTACTGCCTCATAAGCTTGGTGGGTTAAGTTTTGAGAGTCCCATGGTTATGTATGGGATAGACAAACCCTCATTAAAGCTGTTTTCCCTTACTGCCGCCCACACCCATCCTAATAGGCGACCAGGCTCTTCCCCTACCCGGATAATTAGGTAGCTATTGTTCCTGTAATTACACCATGGCCCTGTGCCTCTTACAGTGACCAGGCCTTGCGAGCCATTGGTTGGGACAGTTTTGTTTTGGGGCATCATTATTTCTCTTGTTGTGCATGAACAAAGCGGCCATTTTTACAAGTGCTCTCAGAGGCAGAGAGGCTGACACAGAGAAGGCTTTCTGAGTGGCCACAAACCAATAGGATGTCATTGTGAGGATGCTGTTGAATGAACTGCAATGAGGCACTGACCTGGTTTAGAGAAGCAATCCTACCTTTCGTACTGTCCCATCAGCCACATGTGCCCTGTAGCGTTCAGGTGCTACTGCCAACTATGAGCTGGTTCACTGATCCAGCATCTTTACATTGATCTAGAGGTGGGTGTCGTATCAATTTACCAGGGAGAGAACGGCCCAGCGAGTGAGAGCAAGTAACACATAGTGCTTTCACAGTTCAACAAAAGAGTCCTGGAGGAAAAAATGTACCAGGTTACTCCTGTTCAGTTGTAGACTAACTTATCCTCCAAGTGTACAAGTTGGCCCTGCAGTCATGTGGCCTACATGTGCACTGGAGTTGGTCTCATAGGTTACTTTTGCATCTATGCAGGCACAGCAGCAAGAATACAGACCCGTATGAGGGGATGTAATGTGGTGCAAGGGGAAGAAATGTTTTCTCATTCAGTTTAATAAAGAAGTTTTTATATATTGTTCATGCATTGTTCCTCTTGCTTTAACTACTGTGCTATTGTATTGTATTGTTAACAAACAGGGATATCAGTCTTCATCTGTAAGAAAGACTTCCCTATTGTCTGATTTTGGTACTGACAATCGTTTGTAGTTATAAAGTGCGTTGCTATTGTTTGCCCTTAATCACTTATTTTTTTCTGCTCCTGAACCTTAAATTCCTTTTGAAGTTAAGGCCCTGAAATATTTAAAAGCCAAACTACAGAGTGTTGACGTGGGTCACTGACCGGTTGTCGATCAGTGTCAGCCTGTTCAAAGTGAACCTTACCTTGAGCAGATCCAGCCTGTCTGGTTGCTTTGCACTTTATTTTGCTGAATGCAGCCATGTTTAATGACTACGAGGCTCTTTTTAGCATTGGCACAGTTTGGTTTGTGATTGTTAGTCATGCTGTCACCAATCAAGTTTTTCTAGGTTTTAATTCTTTTCACCTTTTATAGCAAATGAAAACATTCCCATGGCCATGCCCTTTGTAGATATTTAGCCTGCATATTGTAGGGTTAGCGTCCATAATTTAAGCACATTCATCAGGGCCTTTTAGTTTTTAACTTCAGCATGTGAATATCCATTTTTGCTTTCACCAGTAATCCCAGACGTGCAGCAGCAGAGGATAAGTCAAAACACTTGAGAACAGTGGCTGTTTAAGCCCTGCCTGAGGCTGAGAGGCAGGCTTGTGTTTTTCCAGCCACAGCCATGCCTCGGTTACTAACTATGAAAAGGAGACCAAGAGGATTATAACTGGCACACACTGACAGCTTGCCTCCATCCACTCAAATAGGGCGATCCATTAACCGGCATCTATGCACGGATAATCAGACACAACATTTATCCTATGTTAATCGCCGGTTTGCTGCACAGTGTGGATGGTATTTCAGTGGTATTTGACAATCTAAAAAGGCAAAAAGGAATTCTGTGATTTCCTGTGGCTTGCATGATGTCTATTCTTTAATAATACAATACATTTACAAGAGAGTAGTAATCCTCAAAACTGTAAATTTTAGATACCCAATGAGCTATTCTCCAGAGTATGAGAAACTGTCATGAGAGTTAAAAAGTTGTTTTTGTTTTTTGTTTTGTTTATTTTTTCCATATAAAATCATCTGTCTGTCTGCGTCTTTGTCCTCAGGCTTCATCATAGGAGGCGGAGCTCGGTGGTTGTAAGTTTGCCTGGATTGGATGTTTCACCAGGAGATCTTTTTGTGTCCAATGGAGCAGCAGACTTATTAAATGGCTCAAACTTCTCAGGTAAAATGACCTCTCTCAGTTTCAACAGAATCCACCCACATCTACCCTCTGTTTAGGTAGTGCTTGCAAATGAACTGGATGTTATTGAGTCAACATGGAGTTTTCTCAACCCTCAAAACCAAAATATGCTTTCATTCTTTGCTGTAACCCACTCTTTCTCACTATTATATTGCTCCCCTCAAAATGTCTACACAATAGTTTGACTTTTTTCAGTCCACTTAATAAATGCCTGTATATTTTTGTTTGTGTTGTGTACATATAAACAATAAAGACATTGTGTATTATTTTGCGACACTTGATCCATTTGAAGACAGGAGATTAGTGACATACTCGAAAATTACATTGAATAAATGTTTAATTTTGTACTTTAGTAGAAATTTGTGTTTTACGTTTGTAGCTGCTAGTTAGTTCATTAAAAACTTCACACAGTTTGCTAATTAGTTTCATTCCTGTTTTGTAATGAAGTTCATGATTTTATTACATTGAAGTTAACCATCTAGATATTCATAAATTGTATCTTGTTTTGTGGGTTATTTTTCTTAAAATATAATTCAGCATTTTTATAGTCTAGCATAAACCTTTACTGGAACTGCAGCTATTCACTTGATTTTCTAACTTTATGCACAATTTATTGTGCAACTCATTCATATGACAGGCAGCCAAAGGAACTAGAGGTAGAGGCCATAGAGCATTAGGAACAGACAGTTATTAAATGTGCTTTGCATTTGTGGTGCAAAGATAACTTTCATGTCCAAAAAGCAAAAGAATAACTCTGATAAAAATGTGTGTTTTATTTATATAACTAGTCATTTTTTTTCAAAAAATAACAGATATATTTGCATTAACTTGTGTCTGAAGTCCACCACAGATGTAAGAGGCTGTTATATGTGTTTAACTCAATACGTTCATGGTTCTTTATATGTTTACAATTTTTACAGACAGCAAGAAGTCAAAGTGGCCTTTTTTGAGACGTAGTACGGTAGGTGTATCATTTGTGTATTACAGTCATTGGTGTGTGTGACTGGTGCCAGTGGTTTGTGGTTTGTTTTGATGTACTTTGTTTTAGGAGTGAGCAGTTGGTTTGGACATTGTTCTCTGACCCACTTCCCAAAGCAGATTAGTGTGTTTCCTCTTATCCCTTTTGGCTCACACAGTTTTTTTTGTAATTGGTCAACACTTGAAATGCAGAACTTGAGCCAAACTTGTTAATTTAGTTTTTGAGACTGCTGAACTGTTATGTAGACAACAAATATGCACACACACTTTTTTTCTTGGTCAGTGCACAGCCCCAGAAATCTGCATAATGTCTGTTTTTTTTTTTCTTTCTAGACTAAAGGGAAGTCGCAGACATGCACAGCATCAGATATTGAAAAATATCTTTCAACTGCACATATTCAAGACTGGAGAAATTCTGAGCTACAGAAATATAAGGCAAGAAATTAGGCCTGTCAGCAGCTTAAGCATCCATGCTGTTTGTCTTGTAAATCATAGTGTTGGTTCTGTGTGTACAGCGACTTCTAATCCAAGCAAACTGCTAAGAGATCCAGATTCACAACTCAAACACAACTCAGTGTTTACCAAATGACTCAGGAGTAAGAAGATGGCAGTTAAATAGAAGCTCCTGCAATGTTTAAATGACACTGGTTATGTAAGAACCAGAATTTCTAGGCAGTAACCAGTCAGGTTAACATATACACGTATATAAACAAACAGTGTCTATAATAATGGTGGTAGGAAATTTACAGTCATAGAATAGGCAGCTTTTATACAACCACATTTTCTGAGGTGTCTGCAGAATACACAGCATCCCCATTTGAGTTGTAGTTTCTTGTCTTTCTGTATGCAGGACTACTCACTGGCTGAGTTCCTGCAAGACAAGTCTTCCCAGGTCAGTGCTTCCTCTGACCCTCAGGCCTTCAAAAGACAAGAGACCATCTGGGAGCTCTTCACCAGCGAGTGTGTTTACTTCATGGATCAACTCATGGTTCTCAAAGAGGTGAATCTGTCTATACAAAGTCTCACAATGCACACACACAGGACCACAAATAAATAGACCAAACCCAAATGAAACCCAACACCTGCTGCTTTGTTTTCTTCTCACTGAATTCCTGCCTTTGGTGTTCACGTAGAAGTCTCTTTGAGTTTTCCAGTCTCTACAGCAGTGGATTTGAAATTTAATGCTGGCATGACAGAGAGCTTGAACCAATTCTCGCTCTGCCTTCTTCGTGCCTTTCAGGTGTTTTTGGCTACACTCACAAAACTGCAGCTGAGGAACTGCCTTACTGATGTTGACTTATGGAGGCTGTTTGCAAACCTCAATGAGCTTTGCCTGGTGAGACATGATGCAAATAAGTTGCATGAGGGGTTTATGTAAATATTTTCTGACAACAGCATTCTTCATTTCCTTAAAAAACATGGTTTGGTGTAGCATCAAAATGAAGTTACTAACTGAAAGAGATGATGAATTATCTATATTAACATTACATAAAAATTAGAAGATACAAAAAGGAACTGAATTTTAAAAATGTGGCAAGAAAAACATTTAACATTTATGTTCACAGTTTTAGCTTGTTAACAAACTCAGGAGTTAGTGTCATATGGCCCTGTGTTGACATTTGACACTGTTCTTTGCTGCAGGTGAGCTTTGGTTTCCTGAACAACCTCCTCCGTGTTATCAAGGGCATGTTGGAGATTTCTGAGGGTGGCGGGCCCACCCTACTGGAATTGCTCAGCAAGGCAAGTGTAACATGCTGTATAACACACTGACTGTCTTCACTGAGACATTTTTATCAGTTTTTAAAGTCCACTGATAAGACAGTGAAAGGAGAGGAAAGAAAAAAAATATAATTGGTTAATTTATAATACTTAAATGTATTATGATTTTTCTAAATCAATATAGTTTAAATTTCTTAAATTAAACAATTGAACAATATGAACAATAATCAAAGATTGTGATAACTAGTGCGCAAGAAGAGGAAGAGCGCCAAGTTACACTATATGGACAAAAGTATTGGGGCACCTACACATTACCCCTTCACAAGCTGTTATAACATCCCATTCTGAATCCATGGGAGTTGGTCCCCTCTTTGCAGGTATAATGGCATTCACTCTTCCGGGAAGGCTTTCTACAAGATTTTGGAGTGTGTCTGTCTGAATGTTTGCCCATTCACCTAGAATTGCATTTGTGAGTCAGACATTGATGTTGGGCAAGATGGTCTGACTTGCATTCTCCATTCTAGTCCATCCCAAAGGTGTTCACTGGGGTTGAGGTCAGTGCTCTGTGTGGGCCTGTCAAGTTATTTCACACCAAACTCATCTGACTAATGGGGTTTTCTCTCTAATACTGTAGGGTCTTTACCTGAAAAAGCGCTTTGAGGTGACTTTTGTTGTGAATTTAAACTTTATAAATAAAATTGAATTGAATTTAACTATGTGTTTGTGGACCTTGCTTTGTACAGTGGGGCGCAGTCATGTTGGAATAGAAAAGGGCCTTACCCAAACTGTTCCTATAAAGCTGGAAGAATAGAATTGTCCAAAATGTCTTAGTAAGGCATTAAGATTTCCCTTCAGTGGAACTAAGGGGTTCAGGCCAAGCCCAGAAGAAAAACCCTATAGCATTATAAAACTTTACAGTGAGGCAGGGAATGCTGTCTCTGCATTCACCAAACCCAAAGTTGTCCATCAGACTGCCAGATAGAGAAGCCCGATTTGTCACTCTACAGAACACATTTCCACTGCTTCAGACTCCAGTGGCTTTATACCACTCCATCCTTGGTGGTGCAAGACTTGCATGTAGCTGTTAGCTAAAACGACTGTAGTTCATAATATATAATACTATTATAAGCCATTAAGTTTAATAGAAAGTGGAAATGTTCACAGGAAAATAATAAAGTCACCGCTATTAATAATATTAATTATCACAGGATGCAGCAGAGAACATGTTTCAAACACACGTTATAATTTTTTGTGCTTTCATGCGGATTAGCATCCTCTTCTTTCCTTTTTATGAATTGTTTATCTGCAGCTTAACAGCTGATGTGACCCAGCAGTGTGTATCCCAATGTTTGTCTAACACTATTATCTGCTGGCAGGCTTTCCGGGAGAGCATATGCCACTGCCTGCAGAAGTACTGCCTCAACTACTCCACAGCTCTGCTTTATCTGGACAGTCTGAAGCCCCGAGAGGACTTTGGATATTACGTGAAGGTACAGAAGGGAACTTACTGCAGACAGCTAAATTGTGCGTGTGCCAATCAGCACAGTGGGAAGGACGCTGTGTACCATGACAACGCAGCAGGCATTGTGTGCCAAGTATGAGAGAGAACACACAACAGCATTGCTTCCCAAACTGCAAACAATCAGTTCAGTGTCACAGTGGCCTGCCAATGAGAGGAATGTCACCATTTGTACCTTGTGTAACCTTCCCTGTCATCATGCTTGCGTGCTTGTCAGGGCTGTCATTGTGTTTTAGTCTTAGATATCGTTTCTTTTTGCATGCATTTCACTGCCCATCCCCCTGTCCCTGTAGTGACAAGTTCATTCTAACATTTGACCTCTTTTTCTCACCGTGTTGTCTCTTTTTTTCTTCCCAGTGGTGCGAGAAGAATGAAAATTGCCGAAGGCTGCAACTTCGTGACCTGTTGGTGGCTCCACTGCAGAGGCTTACTCGATACCCGCTGTTGTTGCGGAATATCGCAAAGAGATGTCAAATAGATGGCGAAACCCGAGGCCTGCAAACTGTAGCAGAGCAAGTGGACACAGCTATATGTGAGCCTTAAATATCAAACTTTCCCTCCGTTATTCAAATACTTCAACACAACGTATGCTCTCATTTTAAAATACATTTGGGTTGCCCTGTCAGGAGACTCTAGCTGATGTTGTCTCAGGGCTATTGCAGGGAATTTGAGCACTTCAAACACCTGCTGACAAAATGTGTGTTTTGTTGAGATTGTACCGTCAGAGCAGTGTCAGTCAGCTGATCATGGTGTTTCACCATGACTCGAGAGGTATAGAGAGGAATTTGCCAGCTGGTGGTTTACAAACACATCATGATATTAAAGGCATTTTAAGTAGGTTTAAGTGAGTTTATCTCTGTCAAAACAGAAGCCAGCTAATTACTTCAAGAGCAAACAGGTTACATGCTTTAGACATTAGACAGCAAGCCCTGACCGTATATTTTTCATTGCAAGTCTCTGCTTGAGGTGCTGTTATGACAGCTTGCCATGTAACTGGATGGACAGGCTGTGGGAAATATTTTACAGAAATACACCTCGATGTCATGTATTGAACAGATAACTTTACAAAACGAAACAGTGTAGGAGTGACAAATCTTTAATTAAATATTTTCACCTAATCATTATTAAGGCGTGTTTTGCCACACCTTTCAAAATGGGTTGATTGTGTAAAGTACAGATGACAGGTGAGTATTGTAATCACAGTGAAGATGTGTAGGCCAAAGTCCTCTCTGGGTGTGGGGGATATTTACTGTAAAAGCCGAGAGAACTGTAATCTCTCATGATATGGTCACACCCATGTTTGATGTCACTGAAAACAAAATAAAATGAAGATAATAAGGTTTATTTTTCCACACTGTTACATTGTAAAATGCTGTCTATATGTTAGATAAAGAAAAAGGTGTCTTTAAAACATTAAATTTGATTAATGCGGGGCTAACTTCAAATATGCTTTCAGTGGTATATTTTAGTTTTTGTCCTTAATGACATTTGGTCGTCCTTTGTGTTTACAGGTGATTTGGAGGGAAAGGTCAAATGGCTGGATAACTACCAGAAGGTGAAACAGTTGAGAGATGCCCTGGTTTGGTTGCCTGTATGGGAGAGAGACAAGCATGCTTTCATCCCTGAGGTCTGTCTATGTTGCCTTTGTGTATATATTAATTTTTTTTTTGCCACTATGTTTATTGTCTTTTTCAAAATTTTTCACAAACACTTAACATATACACATACATACATATGCTCACTATACACACAAACTGTATACCCTTGCATCATCCCTCAATCTGAATAAACACAATGAAATTGGACTAGTTAATAAATTATGAAGGAAGGAATAAACAAATAAATAAATAAATAAATAAATAAATAAATAAATAAATAAATAAATAAAAATTAAAAATTGAAAAGATAAAATAGAAAAAAA
>VUQH01038216.1:0-11059 GCA_015106775.1 Etroplus canarensis | reverse complement strand
TCGCTCTGTGTGTGTGTGTGTGTGTGTGTGTGTGTGTGTGTGTGTGTGTGTGTGTGTGTACTTCATTCCCAAGCCTTGGGTGAACAGTTTTCAAAAGGCCAAAAATCTTAGATTCTGACAGCATAGTGTTATTGCTAGGACTTCTTAGCCTCAGTTAATATTTACCCATCTTTAACTGGGGATAATTTATCTGAAGTTCAGGGGCAAGACCACAACTCGAACACTCAGTTCAGTTCAATTCACAACAAATGTCTCCTCAAGTTGCTTCGCACCCTACAGTATTAGAGAGAAAACCCCAACAATCAGACCATCCCCTGGATGACTTGGATTATATCCAAGGATGAGCAAGCATTTGGTGACTGCAGGAAGTAAGAACTCTCTAACAGGAAGAGACCTCCAGCAGAACTGGGCCTACATGTCTCACACATTCAGTAGTTCTCATTTTCATGCCCTAACCTCCTCTCAAAGGTATAAAAGGGGCCTCAGTGAGGCCTTCCACAAACAGCAGATTCTGGCCAAGTTCATTGTGTCATTGAACTTTTTTCATTTGCATTTGCGTTGTGTTCCTTGCTAGTGAACTAAAAAAGATAAAAACTTGCAAGCATTATGTTTGATTTACAACAATGTGAAAAATGTCTGAACTTTGACTGGGCCATTGCAACACTTTGAATCTTTTCTTTTTCAGCCATTCTGCAGTAGATCTGCAGGTGTGTTTGGGATCATTGTCCTGTTGCACGACCCAGTTTCAGCCAAGCTTTAGTTGCCAAACAGATGGCCTCACATTTGACTCCAGAGTAATTTAATATACAGAGGAGTTCATGGACAACATAATGATTGCAAGGTGCCCAGGTCCTGTGTCTGCAAAATCAGCCCAAATCAGCAGCCTAACACCTCCATGCTTGACAGTTGGTATGAGGCATTTGTGTTGATATGCAGTGTTTGGTTTTTGCCAAAAGTGGTGCTGTGCATTATGGCCAAACATCTCCACTGGTCTGTCCAAAGGACATTGTTTTGTGGTTTGTTCAAATGCAACTTTGCAGACTTAAGTCATGCTGCCATGTTATTTTTAATGAGAAGAGGCTTTTTATGGACAACCTTTCCTAGCCATGCTTGCTAAGTCTTTTTTATTTGTACTATCATGAACTTTAACATTTAACATTCTCATTGAGACCTGTCGAGTCTGAGATGTAGCTCTTGGGTTTTCTGCAATTGCTCTGACCTCTTAACATCCTAGAGCAGGGGTGTTCAAACTTTTTGTGTCAGGAAGGGCATCCGGCGTAAAATTAATATGCAGATTTATAATATGACTTAAATACTGGATCAGTCTAGTCCCGGGTAAACAACGACTGCCTCCGGTGCCGTTAGCCAACAGAGTGCTGGTGGAAACTATGCTACTGTTGTCCAAAGACAAAGGAGATGGAGAGGGGGAAAGCGTGGAGGTAGAGAGAAAGAATGAAATGTTTCACGGATGTAGTGAACGAATACATGAAGAGGGTTGGTGTGACAGAAGAGGACAGAGTGAGATGGAGGCAGATGGTCTGCTCTCACGACCCCTAACAGGAGCAACCTAAAGAAGAAGAAGAAGAAGAAGAAGAAGAAGGCTTTGATAAACTCAGCCTCCGTAAAAGGTTTACCATGTTCATCAATTAACACGGTACTTTACAGATTGCCTTCGGTACTTTCATTTAAATCATAGACCTGTGTGAACAACCAGTGTTGTGAGGCCAAGCCAACTTTGCACTGGTTGACTTTTTAGCACACTTCCTGTTAGCTTGGTATAAGCTTTAGCAGGTTTTTCCTGCTGGTGGATCATAAATAAATACTTTTAAAATGGGAGCCAGGGGCCGTATAAAACCTGACCTCAGGTCACAATTGGGTCCCGGGCTGGACTTTGGACATGTCTGTCATAGATGTTGCTGTGAACCACTTAGGAGTAGGGTTAGGCTGGTATTTAGCCACATATTACACAAGCATAGTTTCTGGAACTAGATGTTACCTGTCACATCAAGGCTCTTAGATGTATTTTTCCTTACAGTTCTTCTCTTTTAAGGTTTCTATTTGGGAATGCCAGTTGGGTGAAAATTCCATCCATCTGGGATTTGAGCTCAGTTAATGTCCAGCCCTTTTATAGAAGTGTTACCTATTTTGAACACTCAAATGGAAAAGCTCCTAACAGAAAAACTATAATGTAAAAATGAAGCATGAATTAATTGTAACTTCTAGTTTCTAAAAGTTTGCATATTTCACAAACTCACCCCTAACCCTAAAGACATGAGTCTTTACCTGGTGGATGTTAAGAGATTAAGAGTTAATATCTAAATTAAAATCTAGTTACTTTATAAAGGTCTTTGATGTTTATTTTTAAGAACCGCCACATAATCATCAAAGAAACCATAACCCAATCTGATTTGGGGATTTGATAAAAGGACAATATCATCTTTATTGTCTAAATCTGTCTGGTGCTCATCTGTATTTTTCATAATGAGGACTAAAGCTGCTGTTTATTCACACTGCTAACCACTTTAAAGGGCTTTTTGATCAACACACATGCACACAAACACGACAGCTTCCATCTGCCAGCAGATCTCTAATCATATCCAGACAACATGCGTATATGAATTCTTCTTCTGGCTTTGGGGAGGAGCAGATGATTGTGGTGACTTAAACAAATAATTCAGTTTCATTGCCAATTGACATGCAAGTTTGTCTGTTTTGCATTCTTTGTCTACTATTCAACTGGCTTTGGTGTATTTGGATTAATGGATGGTTTTGGTGCAGTTTGGCTAACAGCCTTTTGTACATCCTTTAGTGATGAGAAGGCACAGTTGTTCAGATGTAGTCATGCCCAATCCATCACCCAGTCCCTTATAGTAGTGTTTGGATTGTTGGCAAGTTGGAAATGACATCTGCAGTGTAGATGTGACCAGTTTCAAAGCTTCAGCCTCTTAGAGTGACTAACTCTTTGAAACACACACTCTGCACAGAAACTCCTACAACCCCCCACGACAATAAGAGACCAGCTCATTACCGGCAGCCCGCTTCCCCAAAGGCTTCAGAGCTCCATCTGTATTTCCCTTCATCACTGTGTGAAGATGAGGAGCAGGACACAGCTACACAGGAGATGAGGTATGAGCTGTGGGTGGTGGTGTTATTAGATATAGAGGCTTTTCATAGAAAGAAGTGATCTGCATCACTTTCGTGAACTTTTCCTTGGATAAAAATCTGTGGTTTTCACTCTCCTTTCCAAAACATGAAGCAGAGCTCCCAAAAAGGTCTCAGAAGTGACGTCAGCCTGAGGGTGGGGAGACAAAAACTATTTTCCCAAGTAATTAAAACAACTGCAGTGCATGTAAAGTCATGCCCACTGGGTCTAAATGGGATCTGTTATATCCATGGAATCGTTCAGCGCAACAACGAAGGGAAACAGGACGAAGTTACAGGATGTTTTGTGAAAAGAAGCTCTGTGAAACATCAAGCCCAGTGACAGAGTGAAACCCGGGGATACTGTGGAAGAGGGTTTTATCTCTATGTTTAAAGCTAAACAAAATAGTTTGGGTTTTCAGAGATAAACTTTACTCCTTTGTTTCAGTCTCATTGCTTTCATTAACCATTTTGATCAGACAGCCAGGACCAGCCAGTAAATATACAGTCCTTACTGTACATCATTAAAGTTCATTAAAGTTACCAAAAGAATGTGGAGAAACAGCGGCTTTGTGACTTCATGTTCAAAGCCTCAGTGTGTTGTGTCGTTCAGACATCAACTGAAATTGATCAACTGTACTTTCATGTAATACCAGTTTGTCACACAGAATGGTGTAGTGAGTCAGTGTAACCTTTATTTTAAAAGGCAAGTGACTGAAAGCACATTTTTATTTACAGTGGCCACTAGGGAAATGGCAAAACCTCCTGAGGAAATGCTAATAAGAAATATGAAAAGAACAGCAGTATACATTAAAAAAAATTAACACACCCACTAGTTAAATTCTACAGAGGGTAATGAAATGCCTAGAACTTGACCAGTATGCCTCCGCCTTAAATCTGAACCTGTGTGACTGAAACTTCATAAATGTTATCAGATGTTCTACACATTATAGGTGCCGGCCTGACTGAGACATATCCACACAGACTCAGTGCTGTGATTGCAGCCAAACATGCAACTACTGATTACTGACCTAAAGCTCCTGAATATTTTATCTTTTATTTCACACTATATATTTTAATTAACTGACATTAGTTTGTAAAACTGTTTTCACTTTGACATGACAGAAGCTTTTTTTTTTTGCAAATTCTTGACAAAAAAGCCAAATTATATTGACAATGATTTCATTTATGAAAACAATAAAAGGGTGAAACAGCCAAGGGGGGTGAATGCTTTACATAGGCATTGTATCACTGCTTACTCTCTATCTACTAATTAAGTATCACTACTTAATCTCTGCATGTTATGTTTCCTTGCAGGACTTCATCAGAGGAAACAAGTGCTCAAGAATGTGAGGTCAAGCTAACCATCTCAAACCCCTCACGCACCAGTGGAGATGAGCCTAATACAGGACCCAACAATCCACAGCACACCACAGGCACCCTCTGATGACAGGAGATAACAGACTGAGCCAATTTAGCACTGAAGAACCTCCACATGACCAGGACAGAAAAACACATACAGCTTAAAAGCACAGGCTCCTTAATGACATAGTGTAGCCTCTTCTCAGAATATAACTATCATGGCTCCAATGTGAGGGCACAAGGACCACTGGAGAATAAGTGTTTATGTATTGTAGGGCCACTTGAAACAATGCTAAACTAATGAGATGTCTGTGGACAACTGACAGTGCAATACAAATGACTTTTAGTGGAGCAGGTGCATCTTTTCAAAATACAACTTAAGACGAGTCCACACAGGAGGGGAAAAAAGGCAATAGAATGTGGTACACAGAGGGATCGAGAATGAAAAGATTTGCAAAGAATAAGATCGTCCAATTAAACCGTGACCACTGAGATAAGTTTATTTTGTAATTTTTCAGAACCGTAGAAACCACAACGACTTCCACTGTGCAAATCTTCACTGTGAAAGGTTTACTGATGTGTAACTACAGCAACTTTCAGTGGAAAACTTACAGCCTGGGTTCATCCCAGCCATCAGATCTTTGATGTGTGATGTGTTTTTATGCTATACTGTCAGCTTTGACTGTAACATTGTCATTAAAAACTTTAAAGGATTATTTTTGTTCATTTTCTTTGACCAGTTTTACTGTTTATGTTGTCAGTTATCTATTGTCAGATATCACCGTAACTGCTGTCAATTAGCCTACGATTATTTAATGTTACTGAATATATGTTTTAGAATATAACTAAGAACCCATCAAAGATTATTTTATCTTGTGAAAGATATTTGTTGCCTGTGTAACAAATACCTCAGTTATCTAAAACATATTGTATTTATACAATAACAATGTAGGATTCAGTCATTTTCTGTATTTGTAATCCTTCTAGAAACAAGTCCTGCCTGTAGACTGTATCTATAGACCAGTCGTGCCCAGGACAATATCAACTGTTGGTTTAGCACTCAGCATTACCGTTTTGGCTGCGTTTCTTTTTTCTTTTGGAGCCAGAAGTGACCATATTTGGACAAGAAGATGGAGCATTACATCATCCACAAATGCAAGCTTCACCGTCAAACTGCAGCCACAAACTATACAAGGTCCTGCACAGACACAGAGGTTAAGCAATAAGCTAACCACCTGACTGAGCTGAGTCTAAGTAGTAGACTAATAAAATACTGGACTTTCACTCACCAGAACTGAAGCACAGACTTCTTGGATGGTCTGTCAGATAATTCAGAAGCAGTTACATTAAAAAGAACATTTTTACAGGACTCTATGCAGTCCTGTGAATAATTATGTTGATTTGTTGCTGTGCTTGAGATCATTGTCCTGTTGCATGACCCAGTTTCAACTTAGCTTTAGCTGTTGGACAGATGGCATCACATTTGACGCTAGAAAACTTTAGTGTACAGAGGAATTCACAGTTGGACTCATCGACCACAAGGTGCTCAGGTCCTGTGGCTGCAAAACCAGCATAAATCATGACTGCTCCACCACCGTGCTGACAGTTTCTGCAAGGTGTTTGTGTTGATATGCTGTGTTTGGTTTTTGCTGAATGTGGTGCTGTGCATTATTATATATAACTTTGAAGAAGCATGTTCTTTTAAGACATTAATTTTAAAATTTAATATGGCAATTGATGCCTGTAGCAACTGATGTAGCTCTTGGATTTTCTGCAGGTTCTCTGAGCGTTGCATGGTCAGACCTTGGGGTAAGTTTACTGGGACGTCCACTCCTGGGAAGATTGTAGCATTGTGTTAGCACACACCTGAATGATCCAGATTCCAGATCAGTAAACTGATCAAAAACTTTAGTTTTTATAGAGGTGCTCATACTAGCTGATGATCAGTTGGTCAAGTAGATTTGATTAGTCCTATGAAAACTTTTTCATGTGACTGGACATAAACACCTTAACCATCGTGGAAAGGTCTAGTTCAGTGTACACCTCTAACTTTAACCCTTTATAAAATCCAAAGGGGAGAAAAACACCCACTGAAGGGAAAAATTATCCACAGAGAAAAAACCACACAAACAAATAAAGACACTAAATTGTAAACATGGTAATTTCATTGCTGAACTTGAGCATTTAAAGATGGGAGTCTGTAGGGACTCACTCACATTTGGAACCGGCCTCAAGTGACCACTGGAGAATTTAAATTTGTGCTGACCTCGTTTTTCAGCTCCTGGAGTTGCAGTTTGATCCTGCCTCTCAAAAGGCATTTTGATAACCTCCAGGAAAGTATTTGGGCAGTTTTTTGGAGCCCTGGAACGTATAAACTACATGCGTAAAATCAAAGTCATGTCTGATTTTGTAAAGAAACAAAAAAAAAACAAAAAAACATGCTTGGTGAAAAATAGGAGTTTAAAAGCATTTCTTAAAATCATCTTGCTCATCTTCACAAATCTTCACAAATGCTCAAAATTGCATTGTACTATGGCTTCATTAAAGCTCTGTCTAGCATGCCAACATATTTTATTTCTGATTTAGCACAGTCTGGGGTCAAATAACAACAAACCACAAAGACAGACAAAAAATTCAGAATAATTTCATATGTGTAAAAGCTTGCAAGAGAACAAACTCTAGTCAGTGTTAGGCTGCAGATAATGAATCTTCAATCAACTACTAATCCCAAAATACCAGCAGCATCAAACTGATGAAACTGAGAGGCGTCTTCATTTGTTTATTATGAGAAAAATGTGGAATATTAAGTTGTACTTTGAAAGGTCAGAACAGTATGCCATACTGTGCCATGTTTGCTCTGTTAAAAAAGTGAATAAAGATAAAAGTAGGGATTGAGTGTAGGGACAAAAAGCCTGTGACTTCTCTGTCATTTATAGTTGGTTGATTTCAGCTTGCTTTAGGCGCACTGTAGAAGAGAACCAGACTGAGGCCTGCTGCCGTGTTCATCATCCACAGCGTGCCGCATCTGTATGATGTCTCCTTGCTGGCCTTCTGTCGGCACACAGGTAGCAGATCATACACCACACGCTGTGCTCTGGAGAGATCTGGACTCCACTGCTGCTCCGAAAGGGTCTCAATGCACAGGAGCCTGTCAGCAGAGTGGAGAAGGAAGCCGCTTGTGAACAGGTTTGAACACCAGGACTCTGACATCACACAAGCAGAAAAAAATGGTTTTGAACTTAAGTCTCAGTTTTTGGCTCATAGGGTGCATAAACTGATGATACCGGAAAATTGGCCATGCTTAATATGAACATCCACGTCCAAACTATATCTATATGAACATAAGGGAATATAGAATAGCTGTCGTGGTCTTGAGTTTTGTGTATGAATTTGTATGGTTTTTGAGTTCCTTATGGTTATTATTCTTAATGTTTCCTTGTGTATTCACGTATATTAGAGTTTTGACGTGTTTTCTGTCTTGCATTCCTGTTATATTTTTACTCTAGTGAGCCTCCTTCTGTTAGTTTTTATTTCTCCAGTGATTCTCCTGCTGTGTTTCTGTCTGGTGTCGAGTTCGTGCTTGTGTCGTGTTATGTTTCCTGTTCCTGTTTTATCTGAAACCTGCCCAGTCCTGTGCATTTGTGTTCAGTGTACTTCCTGCCCCTGATTGTTGCCACCTGTGTTCCTCTCCCTCCTCGTTAGTCTGTGTGTATTTGTACTCTGTCCCTCTTCAGTTCGGTGTGGCATTGTCAGTGTTGTTCCCTGCATGTGAGGCTTCTCTGTCTGTGAGGTTTGGCTCCTGTTTTCACCCTGCCTTGGATTTGTGTTTTGGACTTTGCTCTTTTGAGTGAGTAGGCAAAATAAAGCCTGTTTTTGAGTTTACGCTGTCTGCTTCCTGGAGGCTGCATATTGGGTCCTATCTCCTCACACGATGCCGCATCCTGACAATAGCTCTGCTTTTATTCCTTATAACAGCACTCTTAGAAACTCCAGTTACTTCATTAGATACACCTTGATATTACTGGGTTGGACTGGGCTACCTTAATTTCTTCGCAGTATAGATACAAGGTGCTAGAAATCTTCCTTGGTGATTTTAGTCCACACTGACATGACAGCGTCATAAAATGAAGAAACTCTCCTGTTCTACCACATCTTTAAAGTGTTCTGTGGGACTGAGACCTGGTGACTGTTACACCTTGGTTTTAGTGAACCCATGTGAACTGTAGCCTCAGGTTCCTGTTCTTAGCTGACTGGAGTGGCACCTGGTGTGGTCTTCTGCTGCTGTAGCTCATCTGCTTCAAAGTTCGATGTGTTGGGCATTCAGAGATGCTCTTCTGTAGTAGGTAAGCAGGCATACCTACTGAAGTGGCCAGTGAATATATATCACAGAATAGGGGAAAACAGAATATCTCCTGTTTGATCCATCTATTGCCTCTCACAGAAACTATGAATTGCCTTGTTCATATTAAATTTCTCAAAAACATTAAAAGAGCACATTTGGGTCTGAACTTGGTGATGCCCTAATGTATTGCCGCTATTATTTTATACTGACGCCCTCTTTCATCATTGTAATGTTTTAGCTCTGATGTCATAAAGTCTTCATTATATCATTAACACATCTATACAGTGATGAGTAATGAACACAGATAAAATACTTCACATCTTGTTACTGGTTATAACACAAAACATTACCAAGAATGAAGTACGCAGCAGCACTGAGGGAGAGGATGATGAGGAAGATGGTGCCTACACCCAGATCTCCCATGGCACAGGCATTCAGACAGGCACAGGGACTCTCCACCCAGATCTGCAGGGGCTCCCCTGCGCTCAGACTCTGCTCTTGGATGACGGACGTGGTGAGATTTGGATCACAGTGGTAATGTACTACTGTCAGCGGCCGCTCGTCCTGAGCTGGACAGGGGGAGGAGAGGGAGAAGAGGGCTGACTATCAGGTCATAGCGGCACGCTGACTGACTATACACGGTTATGCTGACGCGTCATCTCACCAAAGTAGGAGACAGACAGCAGCTTCAGGGTGTCATTGTAGTGGAACTCGTTCCCTTCATGTCTTCCATAGTTGATGTATCGGCTGACGTGTCCGCTGGGCCTGTGATCCCTGTTCACAGAACAACAGAGGGTTGTTTGACTCACACATTTGTAAAATGTGTAAAGTAGACGGCACACAAACTCAAATGCCGTGCATTAAGAAAACCTCAGTGTAGTGGTTTACACATTCACCTTACGAGCGAAAGGTTCCTGGTTCGATTCCAGGTGGGGTCACAAGCCCCACTCCACATGACGGGCTGCATCAGGAAGGGCATAAAACCTCTGCCAAATAACCAATGCGGATTAATTCGCTGTGGTGACCCCTTGGGGAGAATATGAGGGAGCAGATAGGATGTTTGAGGCAGAGATGAGATGCAGATCAACCAGGTGTTTATTCACCGACACTGACAAACAAGCAACGTCGCCCACAGGTGACGTGCTGCTCATCATCAACCCACAGCCATACCATTCATCAATAATTAAACTAATGAATTCCACACTAAATTTTACTAACAAAACTTAATTAAGATTAATCAGCATCACTAAAATCATAACTATTAAATGAGTTTTAAATCCTCTGGCCTACCACCTATAACCTAAATAAAAAACTTACTGATTTTACATCCCCACTCAAATCTTTGTAACGCCACCTGGAACCTTTAAAAGAATGCTCGGGTCACTGGGTACTTTTTTGGCAGACACCCCTCAGAGGAAAACACACAGGTGAGGTCCACAGCATCAACACATCTTTTCACTATATCCAAATTAAAGTGATTTCTAGTCTAAAACTTTCCAATAATCATTTCCAGGGCAGCTCTACCAGTACCAGCTGGCAGCCCACACCCAAAGAAACATTTAAGTAAATTAATAAAATATTACATGAGTGTGTGTTTCTTCATGAATGTTACCCATGTGCCAATATAATATATTTACGTAATAAAGCAGACCTTCATTACACACAGCTTAATGGGTTTTTTAAACTGATATTTTAGCTGTATAGTATAATGTGATTGTGTATGAGAATGTTTCTCCACTGCAGAATGTTAACTATTTAAAATGTGAATAAAATAGTAAAAGGCTGCTCATGTTGAATGTGTGTGTTAGGGTCGCCCCCTGGTGGCCTGTGCGCCATCAAGTGGAAAAGTGCCTCAATATGTCTAACAAAATTACTCAAACAAAATTTAATAGTGGTTTGTTTGGGTTTTTTTTTTTTTTTGGGGGAAAATTGGGGAGCTTACTTTCATTGTTCATATCTCTGTAACTCTTCTACACGCTTTGTGCAATACAGCTTTTTTTAAATGACATCTTCTTCTTCTTCTTTCGGCTGCTCCCGTTAGGGGTCGCCACAGCAGATCATCTGCCTCCATCTCACCCCATCCCTTGCATCCTCTTCCCTCACACCAACCCTCTGCATGTCCTCCTTCACTACATCCATCAATCTTCTCTGTGGTCTTCCTCTTCTCCTCCTGCCTGGCAGCTCCATCCTCAACATCCTTTGTCCAATATGTCC